>JALKBU010001146.1:0-15833 GCA_023091735.1 Trichomonas tenax | reverse complement strand
CAAAGATATTTATGACACTTTTTATAAAGGTGACAATTTGCCCGCGCAAAAAGTGACAGTTTATTCATGAAAAGTGACTTTAAGGTTCCCCTGTCACTTTTTGGTGTTCACTTTTGTCATAGACTCCTGTGTAATTTTCAAATTTTTATTTCATCAAAAAATTCCAGAAATTATATTATTTTTTGTAGCAATACATTCGCACAGTAAAGTATATTATTCCCTATTTATTATTTTCTGATTATTCATTGTTTTTCGGCATAAAATTATGAAAGTAAACAATAAAAATAGTTTTCGATCCATAGAAAATTTCAAATCAATTTTTCTCAGAATCTCATGTGGAGATTTTCTAGATATTTTGTACATATAATGTATATACTATTGCTAATCAAATGGTCTTATTTTTATTCAAAAATAAAATTTACTGTACATTAAGCCGTACTTCAGTACATTTAAATAACTCTACAATCGACTCATTCATGTCTTTTTTTTTAAAAAAAATCATCCTAAATTTTCAACCTTTGCACCACACATTTTTTCTATTTTTTCATTTTTGGGCCAAAAATGGAATTAATGTATAATTCAAATTTGAATTTAACAGGTTAAATTTTTTCTCTCAATTTTTTTGCAAATTTTTCTCTCAATTTTTATAAATAAAAAAGGGGTTGTTTATTAAATTATGGGGGTTATGGCTGTGGAAGCCTGACGCATGTCAATGGCACTGTAATGTGTAAAAACATCAGTTTTCCACCTGCCCATAGACTTTATTGTAAAATCTGGAATATTCATAAGAGCTGCCTCGTGGGCAGCGCCCTTTCGAAAACAGTGTGTACTGTAGTTATTCTCATGAAACAGAGTTTTGAAGGTGTCTTTAATTTTCGCTCTGTATGTCGCTGCAGTAAGTGGGAAGATTTTAAAATTTTCTGACACTTTTTTCAATGTCAGATTATGCATTTGATGTTTAAGCCAACAAAATGGACTATATAACATATGTGAATTGTGTATAATTATCAATTGAGCTCTCCCTGTTTGATCTGTCTTGTTTTTTTATCCTTAAGTTTAAAATTTCACCTTGAAATTCAATATAGTTAAATTGAAATATAAATATAAGAAAAAAAATTACGTAAATTATACTAAACAACCCGAATATATATGAATTTCAATGACGATTCCTCTTTTTTATGAAAATTTTATTAAAAAATTGAGAGAAAAAATTTGCAAAAAAATTAGAAATACTGCTGATTCAAATTTGAATTCAAGAATTTACTCTCACAAAACATTATTTATGCTGAGCATAATTTGGCTGTCTGAAATGGAAGGAGTTCTGCTGTTTTACTCGGAATATTCTTTTTGTTCTTTGAGAAGCATGCACAGCATAATATCGGCATGCATGCAGAGTCCAAAAGATGCTCTAGGATTAGCAAATTGCTGAAGGGTTCTTGTAGCAAAGAGCAATTCTGACATCCGACACTTTACAATGCAGGATTTCCCGAAAAGTGAGATTCACTGAAAATGGAAAAATCAAATTATGCATTTCCCGATATCCATGATGTCATGATTAGTGACACAGTCAGGACATCAACGTACAGGGAATCAATCATTAACAATAAAGATGCATTTAAAGATAAAGTTGTTGTTGATATTGGATGTGGAACCGGAATTTTATCTCTTTTTGCTGCACAAGCAGGAGCAAAGAAAGTATATGCGATAGAATGTACAAAAATAGCTGATATAGCCGAAAAAATCATCAAAGATAACCATTTCGAAACTATAATTACAATTTTACGTGGAAGGTCAGAAGAAATCACCATCCCAGAGAAAGCAGACATAATCATATCAGAATGGATGGGATATTCACTATATTACGAGAGAATGCTCCCGGCCGTCCTCTCAATACGCGACAGATATCTGAAAAGCGACGGAATGATCTTTCCTTCGCATGCCAACTTATATTTAAACATAATAGAGAATCCAGAATACAGATGTGTTAAATTAGATTCATGGGATTCTATTTATGACTTAGATTTCAGTGCATTCAGAGACTTTGTTATTAGTAGACCATCAGTTGAATTCATAGACAAATCAATGATTGTTTCCGATAATTGCTTGATATCAAGTATTGATTTGCATAAATGCACAGCAGAAGATATGTTCTTTGAACACCCTTTTAAGTTTGTGACAAAGCAAAGAACATTTTTGGATGGATTTATGACTTGGTTTGATACTTCTTTCCTGGATTGCCAAAATAAGTTTAAATTAAGCACTTCACCTTACACAAAAGAAACACATTGGAAGAGCACAGTATTTTATTTGAATGAACCTATAGAAATACAAAAGAATGATATTATTGAAGGAATTATAACATTTAAACCACACGAAACAGAATCATCTGCTTTAAATGTGGAAATTCAATATATTATTAATGGTGCTGATCTAAGATCACAAAAATTTGAATTTTTATAATTTAATGCAAATATATATACTATACGCCATAAATAGAGATAGAGATGAATGTGAGCATTAGTACTATTTATATCAACTTGCTCTCATTCCAAAATTATTTTGTGAATAAATTTTCTTCTTTTTTTATCCTTATATCCATTCATAGATGCTTATTCATCTCGCAAAGCACCACATCATACGAATTTTTCTTATTTAAATTAATTTTGATTTGAGTTAAAAAGAAAATTAGATTCGAAATGTCTATATTTAACAAAATGATTAATCTGAGTGTTTCTTGGATTCAGGCTTCTTCGGTTTATCATTTGGATTCCAGAACAAACCTTTAGCGCGAATGTGTTCATAAACGCGGCGCATATATTCTTCTTGACCAGGAGAGAAAGAGACAGCAAGCTCCTCTGTCATTTCACCTCTAGCTGTGAATTCTCTGATCAGCAAATCTTTGAGATTCAAATACATATTTGGAGAAATGGATAACTGATGGCATAAGTTATTTTCTGAAGTATCAAGCAACTGTCTGATTAATGTTGCTCTGAATTCAGGGGATTCTGTCTTCATCATCTGCTTCTTGTTCCAGTTATCTATCTGGGCTTGTGTTAGCTTTTCTTCATTCATTAATTTTTCGAGTTCATTAAACATCAAACCTTCGTCACGTGTTGCGATACCATTCTTGCGCCATTTAATGAGTGTTTGAATACTATCACGAAGTTGCGTTTCGCGCTCAACAGCTTGAATGAATTCTGTAAGAGGCTTTCGTGGTACAACTTGAGCCAAAGGCATGAGAGCCTCTTCCATTTCGCGCTCACTCTTTGTCTTACCACCAAATGAACGGAAATCTTCATCGAAAAGATCCCATTCAATAGCAAATTGTGTACGATTATGTCTTTCTTCGAGAATTTCGTTATAAACTCTGAGGAATTTGAGATTTTGCTCAAGGTCTTGTGCAGTATCTGTTTCTTTGAATGTTATATTCGCGATCAGCTGCTCTGCTTCGTTTTGGTACTCGACTTCGAATTCATTTCTGCGAGGCATCCAGCCAGCGAACTCAGCGGGTGTTGTTCTGTCCTTTTTGCCGCGATCAGCAAGATTTTTATCGTGAGATATAGAGGGCCTCGAATCTCTTGGGCTGGTATCGTATTCGGGCTGCGGCGGGAGAACAGCCTCCGGAAGAACCTCGTCCAGCGGCATTGGAGCAATCGGGGACTGCAAATAAGTTCCAAAATAATGCGCTTCGCATTCTATTGCAGTTTTAGTCCGTACGATGTTCTCTATCTCATGCCAATTTCCGAGGCCGCAAACTTGGATTCCGTGCAACAATAAAAATTCCTCCTCCGCAGTCCATCCTTTTCTGTACACAACCTGGTGCATCGGCTCTATGATAATATACGGATGCGTGTGAAAGTGGTTGGCTGTCTCTGCACCCACGGAAAAGCACTCTAAGCATTCGATGAAGCCAATGCACTTCGCGCAGCGGACATAAACTTCATTTGTGATATCGCGCGTGCAGTAAGAACACTTTCTGACGATTTTCTTTTCTGTCTCTTCGCTGCCTTCATGCTTCTTTTTCGCAGACTTGTGCTGAGACATTAATGCATAATTTACATGCCAAAAAATTTGAGGAAAATTTTTTACACGTCAAAAGCTTTTTGAAATGGTGTTTGCGTGTCAAAAAAATATTTTACGTGACAATTATTAAAAGACAAAAAATGTAAACTTTCTTTTGACATGTAAACATACGAGTCAACAAATGTCGGTTCAATTTTATTTTTATATTATTTTAACTGCAATAAGATAAAGAATAAAATACCATTTTTATTAACGATTATATTCGATTCAAAATTAATCGTCATGTAATTATTGTTTTTAATATACACAAATTATTGTTATGAATATAAAATTTTTAAATTTGTCACTTTTCATTTTTCCGATAAATCAAAATTTAGCGTTTTAATGCTTAATTTATGGTTTTCATCATTGCTTAGTTCCATGGTTTATCATGGCAATGCTCCATCAGATGTATGGAACAAGTATTATGGTTCAAATTTCAATGGCAATAATATTGAAAACATTGAAAACCCTTCAATTGATCTGAACTCAGATCAAATTTACATCTATCAGTGCAGTTTTATTGTTCATGAAAATGGAGTTATTAATATTGCGAAAGATAATAGGAAATTTCTCCATTATAACTGTTTTTTTTTTCATAATGTTCGTAAGAATAATAATCACAGCTGTGCTATTTACTTTGATTGTAACAGTTCAATCGTCCAATCTCGCTTTTGTACAATAAATGCAACATTTTCAGGAGGAAATAATAAATTTGTTTTTCATTCATATTCTAAGATAACAGTTTGAATTCTACTAGGTATAACATATTTGAGGAAGGCTCCATTTCAAGCTGTTGCTATAGCTATTGTAATCATGTCGTAAGCATATGGAATCGAATTTGCGGAATATATTCATCAAATATCTCTAAAAATGTCAACACGAACTGTCCTGTATTTTTTTTATAAATAGCCCCACAGGATGTGCAGTTATTAAGTTTTCGACTTTCGAGGATAACAATTGTTTAAACCAGTTATGTATGCCGCATAGCGGTTCAAATAGTGATCAATATCACGATTATATATGTGAAACATAATAAATTACACCCAACAAAATGAAGCTATGGGATGCATGTATATAACAGCAAACTTAACTATTGAAAATTGCACTATTATAGGACCATTTGAACATGGAAAACCATTTTTGGTAGAAAGTGGTTTTGTGATGATTATAAACTGTAGAATTGATGATTTTGGTGTTGTCGGAGAGAGTTACGACACTTCTGGCATTGTCAATGATATTGAAACAATATCTTTACCACATCTTTCAATTTATCTGTGTGCAGTCAAAATAGATATCAAGAACGGAATTAAACTTAAAGACATTGGTTATTGCGGCATTGAGAAAGAGAAAGTGGAAGAAGCTTCAGATTTTCATTATTCTCTGTTTTATCTTCAACTCATTCCTTGCTTATATCAATACAGAAGAGATAACTAAATCATATTTTAAATACAAAACAAATAAATATATGTATTACTTCCTGGATGAAATGGAGAACTCAACTAATCCTTTTGATGTTGATGACAATGAAGTATAACGACTTTCATTGTAAAAGTTTTGGCCAATTAGTAACGCAATATCAGCCAAACACTCTGAACAAAGAACGCGACGAGGACGACTGATATCTTGTTCAAAATCGATGATGTCGCAAAGAGAGCAAACAACATCACTGCTCACCGATTTAAGAGAGCTACTTGTGCATGATTGAAGGAGTTGACGCTCGAAGATGATGCTATTGTTTGATACTTCTTTGTTTGATGACCTTATAAGAGGCTGAAGTGATGACAGCATTTTGATTGTATCAACTCGAATCGATAGCGTGTTGAGGATGTTTTCAACTGCACGTTTATACTTTTCAATGGACTTACAGAGCATTACGCTAAACATAAAAGAAGAGAAAGATGATATGCCTTGATTTGCAATAATTTTCTGAATCAAATATAGTGCTGGAAGAATGTCTTGTTTCGAAATATTATTAACAATAACATCTGAAATCTTTGAAAGACAGAATGATGATGAAATGTGGTTCCATGTTCTTTCATCAAAAGAGTTGCAGAATGTTTCCATTGAAACACACCAAGATTTGATGTCATTGTTGAATTTAGCAAGATCAGGGATTTGGTTCTTATATTCGCTCACGTTTGTATCGATTGATGTGAGAATATTCTGTGTGTTATGCGAGCAAATTTTCTTGAAAGATTGAAGATGATGTTCGTCGAAATATATCTGCGTTTCATATTCAGCGAGAGCAGATTCACCGCATTTATCGTAGATAACTTTAAAGACTTGTCTGGAAAGTTCCATGCTTCTATCTCCGCTTATGTCGCACGTATCGAGAGCAATAGTGAGACAAGAGCTGCGCACAACAGAATCCGATAAATACAGAAGACAGTGATCACTAGAGATGCAGGAAAGAATCAATGATAATAAGAACAGTGATGGCTGTTCTTTCTCGCATGAACAAATGATTGTTTTGCAGTTCATATACGAAGAGACATTGTCGAGAATGATCTTAGCATTAGAAACAACGCGCGGATCATTAGATGTTGTGCACAATTGAAGGCAGCGATGAATTATTGTTGTGCAATGTGGATCGAAGTGATCTGGAAATGTTGGAAGCAGATCGTGAACAGCAGCAAGAGAACTGACGCAAAGTTTAGAGTCATCTTGCATGAAACAACGAACTAGATCTTGTGAAACATCTTTCATGCTGTTCGATATATCATTGACGCATCCGCGATCGATGATATCACGAATTCGAGTGACATATTCAAGTTCGTGACCAGAGGAAAGTCTGTAAAAATGCCTTTGTGTTGGGCGATCGAAAGAAAATGGAGAAATATCGTTTTCACTGTTATCATCATTGAAGCTGCATGCAGGGGGCCTTGGTGGAAGATTTTCTTCTACCGGATGTTCATTTTTCTTTACGCGAACAGGAATTGATGAATGCGGTTTGTTGACTTTTGGCTTCGGAACATTTTCTGGTTTTGGATAATTCCTGATAACTTCATTTCTTGCTTTCTGAGGCTTAAAGTCTTCTGTTTGAGGTGTCTTTGTTGGCTTTGGAGGCTTCGTTGGAGTACTTTCATCGATTGAAACATGTTGCGTTTTCTTTTGTGGTTTATAAACACAATCATCATTTTCATCGAGGATTTTCTTTTTAAGATTGCTGTCAATGCGGCTGAAGAATTCGACAGAGCGCTGCTTTGAACAGACTTTTATCGATCTTGCTGCCTTCCTAGCGTTCTGTCTAACGAATGGAGAAGCATCTTCAAGAAATTTCGATAAAACTGTGTAAAAACGGGGCCAGTTTGTACCAAGACTCTCACATGGCCACTGAAGCATTATATTGTGTAAGCAGATGCTTGCTACAAGTTTTTGCTGACTTCCTTTCGAACTACAAAGAGAAAGAATCGATTGAAAGTTTTTTCGGCCTGGACAGAACTTAGAAATAGTAATAATCGTGTTTTTGCTGCAGTCTGAGATGAATTGTGTACCATTTGACAGTTGTTTCGCAAGAGGAGTCACATAATCGCCTAAATTATCGAAATTTGGGCCAAGTTCTTTGGCAAGAAGCGAAATTAAGAGGCAACTACTTTTAACTAAAGCGCTTCGTGTATTTGTTGCGCCGTAAGTTAGTCCGAAGTAAAGATCTGTAAGAGATTTTTTGAAATTTTCGAATTTTAGAGCTCCACCGTTAATGAATGACATTGCTTGTGTTTCAGCAGCGATAATATCATCCCATTCTGATGAACTTTGGATCATATTAACGAGATGTTTCGCTAACTCTGCGGCTTGTTCCTCACTCTTCACCTCGTTTGGAGGAACGTCCAAGCCAACGTTTTCGAACATTTCCTTCGTCTGCTGGGATATCTCTGACACTGTTGGTTTCCTTGGCGATGAAATCCCTCGCATTTTTTAAACGTACATTTAAAAGTGACAATTCTTTCTTCATTTCTAAAAATCATAATTATTTTGGAATCTATTAATGTTATTTATTGTTTTACTTTATGTAGAAGTATGCATTTCGAAGGGTGTTTTAAATTCACTGTCAACACCTTTTTATATTCACAAATTCATAATCAAATTCGATTCTCTAAATCTTTGAACGGGCCACATTAAAAAAGCGAAAAATGTGCATTAGTGAGCTATCATTTGAAGCTTATCATGGTCATACAGTTCAGAGTTTTGAGCTTCTATTTCTTGATATTTTTGACATCAATAAAGAGTGTTAATGTTAAAATTGACTTCATGCCGATGTTATAATGTGTGTCAGAGTTTTAATAATATTGCAAAAATATATTCATGCGCATTCAATTCAATTTTTCTGAGCTTTCAAATGAATGATATTCTATTAGGTATATGTTAATTGAATGCGCATGAATATAAAATATATTGCAAAAATTTTGTTAGGTATTATTTTGACATGTAATTTTTTACAAAGCAAAATCTAGATTTATATAAATGTAAGTTTTCCTGATGATGGCGATGCTTTTTCTAGCATTATGCATGAAAACAGTGCTCCACTCGATGTTTGGGAGGATTACCTCGGCACAAGTTTCCATGGAAGCAAATATGAATATTATCTCAACTGTCAAATTACGCTGAATTCTTCTCAAATATATGTATATTAGAGTTCATTTGCTGGTTTTCATGTTAGGGTCATAAACATTTCTAATGTCAATGTTGATTATCTTCAATCATTTTGTTTATTTAGTTCATGTAATCCTATTTCACCGGATTCCTACGGTGATATGATGGTTTTCTTCGATTGCGATGGTTCTGTTGTTCAAGACAGATGTTGCACAAATTGTGATACAAAAGATAATGATTTATCTCTAACTATATTAAGACCTAACAGTAACAAGCAAAATACTGTAAATAAGTGTAGTATATGTAACTGTTCAGGATGGGAAACAATATCTCTCGTTAATGGAAAATGCGGTCTTAATTGTTCCAACATTTCAAGCTCACTATCACCTTTTTGGGGTTCAATCTATAATGCTACTGAATGTTGTGTTATTTCTTTTTCGAGTTTTGAGAGTAACCTAGGACTGAGCTGTCTCTATCATAATGAAAATATATATATGGAAGGTATCAAGATTATTATTGCAATTTTGTTAATAATACTCAAGCCCAGCCCTTTTTCAACTTACCAATGGCATATATATTTATTCTTTGAGAGCAGAAGTCAGTGTTAAAAATTGTGCTATAGTTGGACGATATGGAAACGAAACAGTATTTGGTGTAGATAATGGTACATTTATAATAACAGATTACAGAGTTCAAAATTTTAATTTCACTCGCAAAAATGGCGGAACATATACCACATCAGGTGTTATTTCAGATGTCGAACTCTACAGATTACCGCATCTTTCTTCTTTGAAACATCAAACAGAAATTGGCTTCGAAACGGCAAATTTGACGAAATATTATATGTATGGAATCCCATTACACGTCCATATCATTCGATTGCTAACACTTTGCTTGTTTATTAGAAAATAAATGCTTTAATATAAATTATGATTTATTTAACAAGAGAAGATATTATCTTGGCTAAAAATATAAAAAATACAAACTTAATCGTCACGCTTTGGAACTGTACGAGCCTTGTTTTCGTCGTCCGATGAAGAAGATGATGACTTAGACTTGGACTTTTGTGACTTAGATTTGTCATCATTATGAGAAACAGACTGCCCTTCCTTCTTGGACTCGGACTTTTCTGCCTTCTTAGATTGAGACTTGACAGAAAGATTGACATCGCGTGTCATAACAAAGATTTCATCTTCATCATTCTGCTTTGGCTTTTCCTGTTTCTTAGACTGTGACTTCGAATCTTCTTCGCTTGCAACAACCTTCTTCTGAACTTTGCGGCGCTTTGGTGTATTACGAACTGTGTGATTGTTTGGAACATCGATGACTCGTGCGTTCTTGTCCTCATACTCTGGGTCATCCTCAGGAAGATCGAGCCACTTAGACTTCGGCTTCTTCTCGTCTGATGATGACTCGGAGTCGCTTAATTTAAGCTTCTTTGGTGTGTATGGAGATGCAAGTTTCTGTCTCTTTATACGTTCGATGCGCTTTGTTTCAAGAAGCTCCTCCTGCTTCTTGCGAAGATCACGAAGCTTGCGTGGTGACTTAAGCTCGTTTGCTGAGAAGAGTTCATCTGGGATCTCGCACTCATCCTTGTTCTTCTTCTTCTCTTCGTCACGGATTGGAATGTACTTCTTGTTAAGGGCAACATTCTTCTTGTGATTGTCAGCCCAGCTCTTCTTCTTTGACTTGCTGTCCTCGTCGTCAGAAGATGATGACTGAAGGAACTTAGACTTCTTCTTTGGTGCGTTCTTATCATCCTTGTTGTCATCATCTTCGTCGTCCTTTGTTACTTCGCGCTTAGTTGCGGATTTCTTCTCAACTGGCTTTGGCTGATCATCGTCGTCGTTATCTGGAGCAAGGAACTTGTGTGGCTGGTTAGGATCGCGCTTCTTCTTGTTTGATGGAGGCAATATCTCCTTGCGGACGAGGCGGAGATTGAGAGAAATCCTGCAAACATCCTTCTCGCGATCATCGAGGCTTTTGAACATCTGCAGTTCGATCTCGTGTTCCTGTTCATCAAGATACTCGCCGAGATCGAGCTCGTTGTAGCCAACGAGGTCATCCTTGCTGTTGTGGTCGTAGTCGTAAAGCTGGACAATGACTTTTCTGCCTGTTGGAACGTTGTCGTACTTGTTAGGAAGGTTGAGATCGAAAGCGAAGTGCTCGTCCCACTGTGGAGTGCGATCGTTCATGATTACCTTTGTCTTCTGCTTCTTGTCCTCCTGCTCTGTAACGAAAACGCAGCAATATGGATCGGAGCTGCCGAAGATGTCTGTGTGTGGTAAACCGTCGGCCTTGATGACATCGAGGTGCATGAACCACTGGATTGCAAGTGGCTTCTCTTCGACTTCCTCTTCTTCATCGCTTTCGAAGAGCTTCTCACGCCTTGCCTTGTTAAGCTCGATCGGAGGAGCTGGCTTCTGCCATGAGTTCATCGCTGATGTTGTGTCAGCAATAGGAAGGTTCTTCTCCTTGGCTTCATCTTCTGGGACTTTTTCCATTGTCTCCTGAACGAACTCAATTTCACGCTTCGTCATCTTGAAGCCAGCAATTCTTGCAGATGGATCTTCACCACTGTCGACCTGATCGTAGACTTCGATCTCCTTCTTAACTGTCTTTGTGACAGAAACGAGGACTGTCTTCTTCTCATAGTCAGAAGATGATGACTCTTCTGCTGTTACAGGTGTTGAGTATTCCTTGAGCTCTTCTTCCTCTTCGGGTTCGTTGAACTCGAAGACTTTACCATTGATGACAATGTAGTGCTTCTCCTTTGGTGGTTCGTTGTGAGAAATGCTTTCACTGTGTTCGTCCTTGATGTTCTTTTCTGTCTTTGTGACTAAGAGCGATAACTTCACATCTCCTCTGTCCTTCTGGATGAAGGCCTTCCTCTGGAGCTTGACTGTCTTCTCTGTTTGCTTGTCCATTTCGATCTCCTTGAGTTCGATTTCTGCGGAACCAATTTCATCGTGCTCGCCATTCTCATCGTAGTCCATGCACTTGATGCGGAGGACATCCTTTTCTTGATCGTTCATCGGGAGCGTGAATTTAGCGTTCCATGAAGGATTCGTGTTACGCTTGACAACTTCAGTCTTAAATTCTTCGCCATCCTCGTTGACCTTGACGATGACGTATGGATCGCATGAAAATGTTGCATCCATGATTGGTAAGTCTTCGGCAGAAATGACGACGAGCTCGAGATGAAGTTGGCCCTTTGGCTCCTCGGAATTCTCGTCACCAAAGTGAGCAACACGAGTCATAGCTGGAGTGACTTCCTTGTCTTCGTCGTCTGATGATGATGAGGAAGAAGATGATGAAAGAACAACAACAACTCCTGTCTCTGGGGCCTTCTCTGGTGCCTTCTCATCATCGGAAGAATCTTCTGAACGATCAAGACGAAGTTTGAGTTTCAGATGGATGCTGCCACGGTCCTTGCGATGGCCGCCTTCCTTATTAAGTTTGTAATCTTGTTCAACTGTAGATTCAACACTGAGATCCTTGATTGTGATGGAAACTTCACCAATGATGTCATCGTCGTTGTTGTCATCATGATCGAAGACTTGAACAAGGAGAACATCTGTGGTTTGGTCATTGACATCGAAACTGAAATCACTGTTCCATTCTGGATTCTTGTTCTTCTCAACAACGTTTGTCTTCTCTTCTTTGTCGTTAAATTTGAGAATGACATATGGATCGGCTTTGCCGTTCAAATCCATGGCTGGAAGGTCCTTAGCGGAGACAACTGTGACATCGAGAATTGTCTTCTTGGCAACAACTGCTGGTTCCTTGTCTTCAACTGGAGCTGGTTCCTCTTCGCCTTCGCTCTTCTTGATGGTGAAACGAAGAAGAACACTACCGCGATCCTTGCGATGGCCGCCTTCCTTCTTCAACTCAACCTCTTTCTCGATCTGTTGGTCAAGTTCAAACTCAGAAAGTGATAATTCGGCATTGCCAATGAGATCTGGATCGTTGTGTTCGTCGTGATCGAAAACAATAACATGGAGTGAGGATTTGTCCTTGTCGTTGAAGACAATGTGGAAGTCTTCGTTCCACTCTGGATTCTTGTTCTTCTCGATGACTTTTGTCTTGTATTCGGCGCCGCTGCTGTTGATGCTCAGAACGCAGAATGGATCGGATTTGCCATTGAGATCCATCGCTGGAAGATCTTTGGCTGAAACAACAGTGATATCCATTGTGTATTGTTCCGCCTTTAGCTTTTCCTTATCTTCCTTATCCTCGTCATCAGATGAGGAAGATGATGAAGATGACTTCTTCTTCTCTTTGACGACTGGCATCTCATCTGCTGGAGCTTCTTCAGCGACTGGCTCTTCTGGTTTTGGCTCTTCTTGCTTCGGTTCCTCTGGCTTTGGTTCTTCTTGCTTAGGCTCGTCGTCTTCCTTATGGATGATGAGGCGAAGCTGAACAGTGCCTCTGTCTGAACGGAGGCCTCCTTCTTTCTCAAGGTGAACATCCTGCTCAACAACAGCATTGTAATCAAACTCAGAGAGCTTGAGGTTATGATAGCCAATAATATCATGCTCGCCTTTATCATCGTGATCGAAGACCTTGATATGGAGAACATCAGATGACTTATCGTTGATGTCGAAATGGAATTTGTCATTCCATGTTGGAGACTTGTCCTTTTCGACTACCTTTGTCTTTTGGATTTCGCCAGCTCCATTGAGCTGAAGTGTGCAGTATGGATCGACCTTTCCATTGAGATCCATTGCTGGGAAGTCCTTACCTGAGATGATTGTGACATCCATTGTGATCTTCTTTGGCGCTGGCTGAGGCTCTAGGGTTGGTTCTGGAGCCGGTTCTTCCTTTGGTGGCTCTTCAACAGGAACTTCAACATTTGGTGTTTCATCCTTTGGTGGTTCTTCAGCAGGAGTTTCTTCGTTGACTGGTTCATCTTCGCTGTCTGTATTGTTTTCATCCTGAACTTTAGTGAACTTGAGTTTAAGGACGATTGAACCGCGGTCCTTGCGATGTCCGCCTTCCTTCTTGAGCTCAACTTCCTTCTCAATTTCTGTGTCGTAAGCAAAATCGCCAAGTGGAAGATCGCGGCTTCCGATCAAGTCGTGATCATTGTGATCATCCCAGTCATTGCAAACGATGGAAAGAATATCTTTTTCTTTGTTTGCTACATCGAATGTGAAACTCTGATTCCACTCTGGATTTCTGTTCTTCTTGATGATCTCTGTCTTCTCCTCCTTTCCATTCAATGTAAGAATAACGTATGGATCGGACTTGCCGTTGAGATCCATTGCTGCGAGATCTTTGCCACAGACAACAGTGACATCGAGTTTGGACTTGAATGGCTTCTCTTCTTTCTTTGGCTCTTCCTTGTGCTCTGATTCGATCTTGCGGAACTTGAGGCTGAGGACGACATTGCCGCGTTCCTTACGATGACCTCCTTCTTTCTTGAGGGTGATTTCCTTCTTGATTTCTTCATCAAAGCCAAACTCATCTAGTGCAAGCGCATGATCACCGATGATGTCGTGATCGTTGTGTCCATCCCAATCATAGCAAACAATGTGTAGTTTATCTTTGCTCTTATCTGTGAGCTCGATAGTGAAGCTTTGGTTCCATTCTGGATCGAGTGTTTGATTCTTAACATCTGTCTTGAATTCCTCGCCTTCGCCGTTTAATGTTAAAATTACATATGGATCTGAGAGTCCGTGCTTGTCCATTTTCACGAGTTTGTTTGCAGATACGACAGTAACGTCGAGGAATACTTTTTCTTTGGCAGAATCCTCTTCTTTCTTATCACCGTTATCTTCATCATCACTCGAAGACGATGATGACGAAGAATATGATGATGAAGATGTCGAAGAATTCTCATCGGATGTTCCTATCTGCTGATCAACAATAATCTTGAATTTCATTTGAACGGAACCAGTTTCTTGTTCGTCCTTAACAATAGGAATGATTTCGTTGTGGAGTTCTTCGTCGTTAAAATCGCATAAATTGAGATTTGCTGTACCGATTAATTGATATTCATCCGCATGTACACTTTTTACAGTAATTTCGAGATAATCTTTTGTAGAGTCAACACCCTTGAATGTGAAATTTTCATTCCATACTGGATTTTCGTCGTTTTCTACCAATCTAGTCCTTTCAGGTTTCGAATGACTACTCACTTTCAGAAGACAATATGCGTTGATTGGCTCACCATCACTGGCTGGCTTGTAATCGTGGCCGCTCAATATTGTAACTTCAAGTGTTGTATGCTTTTTACTCATTATATCAGTTTTTCGAACGTTATGCACGGTTATACCCTGAAAAAATAAAATTGACGATTTTTTTATACTTACACGACCTCAAATGCTCCCAGTTATAGACTACTGAGGCTTTAGCGCCTCTGCCCTGCGAATGCCGAAGAGAATTCGTATTCGATATTGATGCTTTTTTTTTGAACAAGAGTAATCAAACTATTTTCACTCGTTATTTGGACTCCACACAATTTACCTTGTTTATGTTTATCTTCTCATCAGCAATTTGAAGTTTTTATTTTTGAATTTTGAACAAACTATATACCAACTGTTAGATCTTTCAAAAGAGATTCTGCACATACTACATTGTTTATATTCATCTTCCCGAGATCTTTTTCTTTTCAATATTTTAGAGCTTTGAAAAAACTTCAAATCAGCTATTTACACTGAATAGATAGATTCTACATATATTAAATTATTTATATTCATCTTCTTGTGAACACTTTTAGGTTAATATTTTAATATTTTGAAAAACTACAAAACCATCAACTATAATTCAACACATTGATTTTACTCAATATGCTTTCCCTATTTTATCTTATGACCAACAATATGAAGTTTTTAATTTTCGAATTTGAAATTATTTTCATTCGATTAATTTCACTGAATACATAGCTTCAATACAAAAGATTGTGTTTATTTTCTTCTTCTTGTAATCTATTTGAAATCAATATTTTTGAAATCAAATCAAATATCATCTTGGAACTAGTTATATTGCAAAATCTTTTGAACTTTCGATTTTTATTTCGTCCCAGCTAATTATACAGATGATATAAGAGTCTATGACAAAAGTGAACATCAAAAAGTGATAAGCGAACCTTAAAGTCACTTTTTAATAAATTGTCACTTTTTGGGTGAGCAATTTGTCACCTTTATAAAAAGTGTCATAAATATCTTTGTTGT
>JALKBU010001145.1:0-15850 GCA_023091735.1 Trichomonas tenax | reverse complement strand
GACAACGGTCTCGATCTTGCCGCGGAGTTCCTTGTGCATGGCAACGGAGAGGGATGCGTAGTCTTTCTTAACAGACATTTACAAAAATGATCTGTTTCATCCAATTACAAATTCAATAGAAGAAAAAATTCATTTTCAGACAAAAGTGGCCATAATTTCTGAAAACTCACTCAATTATTTTTTCCGAATTCAATTTTTTCTGATTCATCAAATTCATACATTTTTATCATATAAAATGATATAAACAAACATTTTACAACGAAAAATCAAAATTTTCCCGTTTTTCCCTTCTTTTCCCTCTTTTATGTTTTATACCAAACACTGAAAAAACATTTAACATTATCTTTTCTTAATTTTACATCCATCATCTTTATTTTTTCTCTCAATGTGTCAGATATTTTGAAGCAGATAGTGGTCATCGATGTTCTCACTCTCACGCATTATACCCTCAACGCATTAGACAAGAATTATGCATTCTCTCTCATTGACTTGTTTTCAAAGATCGCCAATAACCAATCATCTCTCTTCTCTCTATATAGGACATATAGGCTATGTACTGTCCACCTGTGTGTGCCGAATAATTGGATAAAACTGATCCAATTTTTTCACGCAAAATTATATTTAATTTCATACTCCATTAACATTGAAATAGCAATAAACAGAAGTAGCTGGTGATAGATTATGCTCGAAATCCTGCTTTCTCTCTAATTTTAATATATCTTTAAATAATTTTCTGCGTTTTGATGGTCCACTTTGTATTTATTGTACAGAATATAGTAATTTTAATCTAATTTCACTACCTATGGACTTAGTAACTCTTTTTTACATTAAATCAAAAATATTTCGCAGTAAAATATGCTTAATCAGAACAACATCGATGCAAATTGATAATACGAAACACAATGGGCTATTGTATTCTCTACTTCAGTCCAATTTTCTAATAAATATTTTTTCACAAAACAACATGATAATACATTGTTGTATAAAGGAAAATCTTCCATAAAGATACTCAGGTAATTCAAGACATAGTTCCAAAGAGCTATTAATGCTATATTATTATACAAAATTGAACATTAATTAAAAACTGCACATTAAACTCATATATTATATGCCACATACTAATGCAAGCATAATGGCAATATGCCAATAATAAACACTCAAAACTAATGTCGAAATAAAAATAATATGCGGAATAAACTCATTTGCACATGATCAGCGTATTTCAAAAGGTTAAGGCAAACTCATTACCCTGTAAAAAATCTATGTACTAATGAACAATATATTGGCCATGTAAAAAAGTCATAAAAAGAACAAAAAAACTTGATTAATGGGATAACAACCAAGTAAGCATCTGAACAATGGTGATATCAAACTCAAAATTATACTATAATATTGAAATCTATTAAAAAAGTCGAAATCCATATGTTCATATCATGATATGAGTATATAAATCTATTGATAAAATAATGTAAAAATCATTAGGAAGTCGCAATAATCTCTATCTTTATAAAAAACAACTTTTCTAATCTGACTCAGAATAATAAGAATCTGAGTCTGAAGAGTAGTCGTCGTCCATAGATTTGACTTGCTTAGCTCCTTTAATGATTGGTATATCAATAGATTTAAGGTCTCCTACAGACAATGAAATGACCATTAAGGATTTATTTGTTTTGAGAGGTGTTGTAACTTTTTTCACGTTAGGGAGTTCATAGACGAACTTGTTGCTAATCGTTTGCGCGCTTTCTGTCTTTTTGCTTTTCAATAAGAATGCGAATTTGGAATTGGTGGACTTATTTTGGCTGTTATCACTATTGTTCTTGATGTTCTTTTCTATGGGCTTCGGTGGGATATATTCTTCATTGTTCTTAGACTTATATTTCCTCTTCTGATCTCTAAAAGTGGACAAATTCAGGTTGTCGAAGGACAACGATGTCGGGCAGAAACGTGCGAGCTGTGCAGCGATGAGAACACTGTCTAACTCTGGCTCAACACTTTTCATTGTTGACATCGATTTTAAAAGACTTTGGTCGACCAAAACTTTTTCTTTCAAAAGACAAAAGAGCAAAATTTTTATATTTTTATAATCTTCAGAATCTATAGCATAGGAAAACATCTTTAAAGTGTTGTTTCATGCAAATAATTTTTTTGAATTACCAAAATATCAAGCTATGACACTGTCTGTTATTGTACAGCTTCACAACATCTTAAACATTATCTGAACAAAGTAATTTGACGAAATTCCTATCTAATATTTTTATTGAATGAATTTAAATTGAGGCATTTTTGGCTGGCTGCACACAATATCTGATAAATAAGAAAGTAGCGCAATAAGGAAACAATTACACTCTTCAATTAAATAAATAAAACAAAATCAATTTTAAACATCACAAAATAAAAAAAAAATCAGATGAAAAACCACAAGCTCACAGATAGACATTGCAAATACCAAATATATGTTGTACTTTCCCTTATTAAATTTTCAAACGCTTAAAATTAGCAAAACTAAGCTTAGCATTACAATTAAGGAGAACTCCAATTATGTTATTCATCTTTCTATATTACCAATTTTAAAAATTGGCCATAGTTTCAGAAAGTATTTTCAATATTCTCCTAAAAAATATATCACACAAAAAAATTATCCGACACTATAAATGTGTAAGTGGTTTTCTCCGAGTTCCTATTGGACAACGGCATTATAAGAAAAAATAACTCACAGAAAAAAATACGCCTCCGCCAAATTCATCAATACGAGCTAAAAAGACCATATTGACTAATATTGGTGGTCCAAGTGCCCAACATCCAACAATTGGGCAAGATTAATAATTATTTTCTGGACATGTGGAACTAGAGGTGAAACTCGCTATACACGCCTTGCAAGGGCGATCTCAGACGGGCCAGAAACCTTAGACCCCGAGCGAGACACTTTTTCTTTTTCTTTTTGTTAGTTTGCTAAAGACGAGACATCAGAATACTCCCAACGCATAAGTACTCTTTAGCAGAGAGTACTGCCCGGTCACCCGGCCATGTTTTCTGCGTGCCAATGCAACTTGATGAAAAGTTGTAAGCCTATCTTTAAAAATACGGAATTAATGCATCACAGCAATCTTTGTATGCTGATTGATAGGAATTAATGGACTGTATCGTTGCCGATAGGGGAATAGACTGATGCCGCGCCGAGAGCGTTAACATAAGGAAAATTTAAAACATATATTCAAAATCGTCAATAGGAACGGGTTCGAATTCAAGGAAATCTGGTTCAAGAACAACTGGATCGAATGTGTAGAACTTGGAACACTCGATTTGTTCTGAGATAGATTCTGGTTTTGGAATAACAGGTTCTGGAGGTTTTGCTGGGGAAATAGTAGCTGGAATTGGATAGCTGACAGGAGTTGCTTTCTTGGCCCATACAGGGACTGTGTTTGGCTTCTTTTTGTTATGGAAATTATCTAATATTTCTGCAAAGCGCCTGCCATTCAAATCTTGATCGTATAATTTGCTTGTGGCTTCAGGTTCGTGAAGACATTCTAATATTAATGTTGAATGGTTTTTGATGAACAAAATAAATTCATTGTTGAAGTATGGTCCATAATCGTTCCAATTATCGTAAAGGAATAAGCTGAAGTTTTTGTTGCTCAGCAAATTCTCGAGGAATGTAAATGATGTGCAAAACCATCTGATTGCGGGCTTTGTAGCCATAACTTGGTAAACCTCTGTCCAATGGTTGGCAAAGAAATTGAAAATCCCTTCTCTTGTTCTCCAATCATTGCGTTTTGTTGGAATGTGTAATTCAGCGGAAACCATTCTTAAAAGGATGAAAAGGAAGTCGTACTTAAGCGTATTCGAAAAGAAGCTCAATACGGCCTTAACATACCGTATCTTTTGCTTGAGAATGGCGGATTCGCTGCTCATCAAAAAATGAATGGCCAAGACAGAAAGGGTAAATTTTTCAAAAATTTAAAGGGTAATTTTAAATTGTTTTCAGGCCCGTTTAGGTAAATTTTGGTCGATCAAATCTGTTTCACTGTGATGTCTGTCCCCTATAGGGCTGATATGTCATTGAATTCTCAAAAATTTGTCAATTTATATTTTTGATTGACAAAATAATTATCAATTTCATATAAGATTCATAGTCAATATATAATATCTCACATCAGCATTCTATACATTCACTTGAATCCGTCTGATATTGATCTGATGAAAAAATTATCATTACAATTCATAACTGATGAAGAAAAATATTATTAAAATGATAATACTAGCAGAACATTATATAATTTTATGATCCTTCTAATCTTAGAAAGAATATTTGATAAATCAAGAAAACCATTTTTTATTTTGAAGAATTTGAATATGACTAAATGATTTACTTCCTTACTGAATGTAAGTAAATCGGCTAGTAATAGATTTTTGTTGTTTATAATTTAAAATAGAAATTAAATATGAGGATTGAATTAGTACTAACATATAATATATTTAATAAACAAAACAAATAAACAAAATATAAAAGAGAATGATTATCTCGCATCAAATAATGAAATATTTCCAAGTTCTTCTTCCTCTTGATGTGTTTGTTGGAAGTAATTCTCTCCTTTGGATTTCAACCATGGTACTTTATCAGAAAACGCCTTCTGGAATATCTTGTTGTACTCATTGATCATGCAAATAACTTTGACATACTTTGCGACGATTTTTTCGGCTTTGTAGATAATTAACTTTTGCGATTCTTGACTTGCTAAGCAGAATTCATTGAACACTTCAATTGGCCTAAAGAATGGAGACATCTGTGACATTTCTACGATGAAACCAGCAAAGTTTTCTCTATGTTTTTCGTTGGTGAAATCGATTCCTTTCTTTGCAATCAATGTCATTCTTGCAATCGTTGCTGGAACATTTGTAACACTTAAATCTGCCATCAGTTCAATCATGCCACAAAGAACTTCTTCTGGAGTGTGTTCTAAGAGATCGCATTCAGGGTCTGAAAGCATAATCAATGCTGTTGTAATTCTGCATAGAACTTTAGGATCTCTCTTCTTATCCATCAGCATTTTCAGCTGATGTCCATACTTGAAATTTGGCCTCATGTGTGGGAATCCACTTCTTACGAAAACCGAAATGCAAAACGCAGCAAGTTCGCTTGAAGTGAAATGAATGAATAAATCATAATGACAAAAGACAGTGTAAGCAAATTGAACTGCATCTAAAGCAGTAATAAAGAATCTCTGTTCTTCTGGATTTTGTGCAAATCTGTTCATCCAAATTGTCAACTTCTCTTTAGTGAGGTCCAAAACTTCATTGACTTTGAAGCAGCAAAATATTTCAGTCGCAATTAAAACATTCTCATTCAGTCCAATAATCAAGAAGTTGTAGCTTAATTCTGGCTTCAAATTCCTTGGAATTCCTATTTCGATCGGCAAATCTGGTTTGCTCTCAGTTCTGCTTGCTAAAAGAGCTAAAAATAAATCAGCGAAATAAGACAATGCAACAGATTTGTCAGGAGATATTGGTGAAGGAATTTTGATCGAAGCGAATATCTTTCTATCTCTTTCGAGATTCAAAGCGTTTGGATCTGTTTCTGTTTCATCTCTCAGCGGTGGATCAAAGATCTCCAATGCAATGCCTTTTCCAAAAAGATTCGTGAAAGAAACCAACAAAATGTTCAATAACTCCGTGAATGGCATTGGCGTTGCTAAAACATTTCCTAATAAATGAAGAGCTCTGAGAATTGGTTTGAGATGATTTAATGAAACGATCTTCGAGTGAAGATTGACTTGTCTCGTTGATAGCTTCGAAAAAGACATTAAAATACTTGATAAGAATGGATCGAAAGGATATATTTGCAATTCTCCTGAATCAAGCTGTTCTTCGAATGACTGCGGTTCAATGTTAGGAACAGCGCTGCTGACAATAACGAATTTATCACTCTTTGATTGTGTGTCTGTCTGATTAATATTAAAAATATTTGTTGATGTGAATCCATCTTCATTATGAATGTTTCTTAGTGATAAAGGAATAAAAGGCATCTTTGAGTTACTGTCTGTAGATCTTTTCAAACTAAAGAAAGATGATGAACTTGAATGAGCAGAATTATTTCTTTGGAGTTTTTGATTTGATGATTTATTCTTTGATCTCGATTTTCCCATCTTTCTTGTTGTCTCTGGTAATTGTAATTTCGATGATGCTTCTTCTAGTGAATGAAGAATTCTTGTGCACTGAAGAATACCATTGCTTTCTTCTTCTGTTTTGAGCTTCATCAAAGGAGATTTGAATTCGAAAAGATAAACTTGTTTCGTGGAATGAGATTTGATTGGTAAAACCAAAATTCCTGATGATGAATTAATAGCTGCTGTTGGTTTCATGTCACAGATTGCATCTAAAAGCTGTGGTTCACTCTGAATTGTTTGTTGAGAATCTCCTTCATAAAGTTTATCACCTCTATAAATTAAAAACCTAAAATGAACCTTTGGTTGCATGTTTTCGCAGAAATCTTGCATTGATTGGAATAACTTTGGTGTTCCTGCTGCTTGAATAGATTTAAGCGAGAAAACAGTTAAATTGTATGCACGAATAATATTAACATTGTTTCTTTCGAGAGATTCATGAAGTTTTGTTGATTCGCAACAAGTGTGAAGTAATGGTAATACACAACTTCCTAAATGGGTGGCAATGTATGTCTCTTTGTTAGAGAAGAATGTACTGTTCTTTCTATTATATAGAACAAATGCTCCTTTAACTTCTCCTTTGAATTTCGTTGGTGCAGCAACCATTGACCAGATTCTTGGCTCTGTAATATCATCAATTAAAACTGAGAAATCTTTAATTCTTCGTGGCAATATATAGTTCATTGTCTCATTATATATTGCAGCTCTGCATGTCAATCCTCTATCAATAGTCAACAATTTCCCTGCTAAATTGGTTCCTGGCGTTTCTTCGCAAAGACAGTCACCAACAACAGTGAATAATTTCGAGTTTGATGCGTCAGTGAGTTTATTGCTCACAGTGATAATCTTGTAAATCATGTCGTGTGCATTACCGACGCTGGCGATCTCTGACAGGCCTTTCACAAGCTTTGTCATGTCTTTCTCGGTAATGCTCGTTAATTCTCTGACTAAAAACTTAATTTGCGCTGTGATATTTCTGAAATAAAAATATAAACCAATAAAATCGTCTGGCGCGAATCCATCATCGAGAAGCTTATCAAGTGCAATGAAAACGAAAGGATTTGGAAATTCTGAGTGCATTAATGGCGCAATTAAACAATTTCGGCTTCCTTCAAAAATATATGATTCTATAGCAATATCTATCTCCTCAGTGTTGCAAGGATCACTTAGAATAGCGTAATTTCCCCTTCCAACAACATTAGATATCAATCCAGTGGTCATTGGAATAGTTCTTCTTTCACCATTGTGAATATAAGTTAATTCGCCCGACAAAGTGGAAGAAACTAAAAATTTGACTCTTTTGCACTTCAATATCAGCGATGCGTAATGTTCAATCTGATTTAAAACTTCAATTGGGTTATCACTCAACGCCATCGTTTCAAAAGCAATTGTAAGTTGTGAGGATTCCCTAAATACCTCTAAAATTCGCTGAAAAATCGTTGCTCTGTTTTGCCCAGATATTGATGCCAAAATCGAAGGTAAAACTTCAACAATTCCATCGATGTTGATATCAAAGAATTTATTTCTATAATACGAATCCCCGCAGTAACTGAGTAATCTAGGAATTCCATTTTCGTTGAAATAATTTGTTAATGTGTTGATCGAAGCGTTTCTTATGAAGTTAGCGAATGAATCCGAAGCGTCAAAGTTGTTATTTTCATACAATGCCTCTTCAATTTTCAAAGGAGCCAAATCTGGCAATGGAATATTTTTAGATATCATATTAACACGTCCTTTGTTATCAAGCAATCGTGTGCATACTCCGAGTCTGTCGAATCTTTCTTGCTGTTTTTGAATCGATCTTGACTTTACATTTGTTTGTGATTCCTCGTGTGAATTCTTTTGCAAACCAGTGATGACATGGGCGTACTTAGTCCTTCTTTTGTGCATTTTCATTAATTTTTTCATCAATTCTTTAGTCTGTTCGTCTAATGAATTAATTTGTTCGTCTAAAAGCTTGAATTCGTCTGAATGTTTGTCTTTAAGTTCGAATTTCGGGAACAAAGTAATGCTCCCTGTCAATTTGAATGACGGGGAAGGCTTCATGTTCCCTAAAGATTGCACTTTTTGTTTTATAAAATTCTTTCAAAATTTTCTTATGTAATGTATTTCTCAAATTTATTTAAAATTTGAGATCTGCACCATAAATAGAACCTATTTAAATAAAATAATAATTCAAATTCAATTCGAATATTTTTGAATAAAAATCGATTATTTGTGATTTACAATGTCAACAAACGCCAATTTTTCATATAAAAATAAATTTTGTAAAAAATGATGAAATGAAAATTGATGATTATATTCTCAAATCTTCCAAAGAGTGCAATGGGCACTTCGTACCTGTGTTATTTTTATAAGAAGGCAAAATCGTAAACTTGATGTATAGTTTTTTGGAGTAAAATTAGATTATATATCTATAGTAAATGCAAACTCCTGAAATAAATTTTTAATATCTTTAATTTTAAAATAAATAAATGAAGTTATACAAAATTTACAAAGAAAAATTAATTCTTTTTTTTACAAAATTCGAAAAAATATTACGAGTAGAGAGCTTTATAACATGAACATAGACTTAGATATGAGAGGTTAGTTTATTCAATGAATTTGGATACAAATGATTTCGAAATAATGTTTGATCTTCACCAAATTTAATATAATCAAAGGACATTTGGTTCAAAATCCACAGTGCTAGCTAAAGTTGAATCATTTCCTTTTATACAATCCCCAAACTCTTTTCGATATGATCATCATTTGATTCATCTATCAAATAAATCAATCTTAACTATATGGATATAAAAACACACATGAATAGAAATCAATACAATAGAGATATCGAGTTTATAACATGTACTTTCGATAACAACTTATCACTTGTCATCACAGGAATCGCAGGATTTTCCATATGATAGCATAGGTCCATGGGAAGTAGAAAACATTATTTCCACCAGATTTTCTTATTTTTTTGGGATCTCTGAAAATGAAATCGGGAAATGAAAAGTTATTATTTTTTCATCTTCAATTAGTTTGTGTAAAGATGACTGTATTCCATCAACATGTGGAAATTTGGTGTATGTGGTGCATGAAGGATGTGGAACTTCAATATAAACAGTTTTTGTTCGATTTTCAAAATTAGAAAATTCGATTCTTCAATTTTTAAATTAATTTTCAAAAATTGATTATATCATTATGAGCTATAGAGAATTAATTAAATATTTTCAACATTCGACTCATTCAAAAATTGACATAAATATTTTTTATTTCATGGTAAAAATTATGTTTTATAACATGTTATAAAGCAATATTTTGAAAAAGTAAATTTAATTGAATATCATTGAATTTTTTTGCAAATTATTTTATCGTTTTTAAATAATGTTGTATATTAGAGTATATCCATTTATATTTTAGCAAAATTTGAAATATAATTTTTTGAAAAGAGATCATTCAAAAATTTTGAAATAATTTTTAGATCCATTTTATTTTGATAAAATTCCATAAATAAACATCTGTAGGCTAATTATCTCTCAAAAGTTATGAACGGTTAGAATCAAAAGTATAAATGTTCATTCTAAGCGCAATTTGCTTAGAATACTATAATAAAGAAGGAAATTTAGATCTATCGCCAGGGTACTACAGAATACAAGTTATTGGAGCCCAAGGCGGAAACGGATGCAAAGATAACCAATTAATTACATGGGAGGCTTTGGAGCAGTGACTACAGGCTAAATTCACCTTAGAGAAAACTCCACGCTGCATTATATAGCAGGAAGCAAGCCAAGTACCCACTGCATCGATCGCGCACAACTCGCCGGCGATTTTGGAGAAGGAGGCAATAGTGGAGGCGAATCTGGAGGCGCAGGAAGGGGATATTCCTCCATAGAAGTAAATGGACGCTTAATCGCCATGGCTGAAGGTGGTAGTGGAGGTGGATATGAACTCGTTGGAGCGCCAGCCGGAGGATATGACGCCTAGCACGGATACAGCTACATTTACTATTATCATGATCAAAACTCGCTTTCGAGAGAGATCAAACAAGGAACACCAACAAGTCACAAAGGAGGAGGCGGCTTTGGTGGCGTAGGAGGCCTGAACTATTATCTATTCCTCGTCAGCAACAGAAAATTCTCACAAATGGGAAGAGGAGGAACGTCATACATAATGACAGACTATTTCCGCGAATACAGCTTTAGAGACGGCACTGACGACGGATCAAGATTTATAGGCCACGGAAAGGTGAAAATCACCATTGTTACAGTGTGCCATTTGAGTTGCTTGGACTGCCATCCATTGAAGTGGAAATACTGCCACATTTGTAGATCAGAAAAATATTGGTATGATTGGAAATGCTACGATTCGTGCTCACAGGTATCAGAGCCAACATTTCCAAATAACGAAGGCATGTGCGAGTTGTGCATGAATAGCTGCCAGAAATGTAAGAATGCAAGCACTTGTGATAGGTGTGTCGCAGGATATCATTGTAATGGAACTCAATGTGTTGAAGGTGAAGAAACACCAGAAACCTTCACAATTACCAATACAAACACCAGCTCCAACAGCTCAACTAGTCGTTGAAACAAAAGCATCAGATCTCGAATCATTCGGAAATTCAGGAATCCGAATCTCAAATATTAGTGTCGATCAAAGCAATGCTGTAGAAGGCGCTCAGATCAATGGTGGCGAAACTTCTGAACAAAAGAAGGGCTTCCAGTGGTGGATCATTGTCGTCATCGTTGGTGGCATTGCTTTAGTTGCCGTTGTTATTGGAATTGTCGCTTGCAAGAGAATGAAGAAAGAAGACTCAATTGAAATGGAAGAAGAAAATGCTGCAACAGATTATCCAGGATGTACAACAACGTCTGTTACTGTTGACAATCCTCTATATGATGAAGCCGCAGCAGCTGATCAATTCAAGAACGATTTCGACGAACAAGTCCTGAAGAGCAATGTTTTCGAGCAACACGATATCGGAGAAGTCAATTATGAAAACATTCCTGAACCACAATACACTGATGTTTAATTTTTCTTTAATAAATGCTTTAATTTCTTTATGGCAGATATATCAATATGTGGTTGAGAGGAAAAACATCAAAATTCAAAATTGAAATACCTAAAAATCTGAAAGTTATGTGTTTGTATTACATTTTAATCACTATTCTATACCAATTTTGCAATGCAACACAAAGATATACGTGTTGATGGTGAAAAACAAGTTTCAATGTTGATTTGTTAATGAATTCCTTAGTTTTGATGTTATTAATCATTCATTTTCGCATCATCCACTATTCTATGTTATACAAAGTTCTTCAAATGCAAAGTAATGGACATATTTTGATTGCTGCTGAAAAATTTTGAATTTTTCAGAATGAATGCTTAAAAGATGACAATATAAGTTCCTATTATTATCAATAGTATGGATGAACGAATTGGCAAAAATGGGCCAATTCGCTCATTTTTGTGATTTTTAATGCACAATAGTTTGCAGTGTCTCTCTTAAGTTATTCATAATAAATTGAGTTTTTCTCAAGAGCTTCTCGATAAATCTATGCTTTTTCTTGGTTGTTTATTATCTAAATGAAATGTGCAATATGAAAATCATATAGCGCATTAGCGAATTTAGCGAACCCGTAGCCCATTCACTGCGCTATTCAATTCGGCGAATTTTGTCACTTTTCCATTAATTACACAGGGGTTATATTAATTATCGGGGGAAAATATGTGTTAATATGGGGGGAGAAATTGTTATAAAGGGTATTCTAGGAGTTTCAATAAAAGGGGGAATTGAAAATAATAAGGGGATTTTTATTATAGGGGTTCGATAAAATAATGAGGTAGATTTTTATAATTTCCGGGTCAAACAACATAATAAAGGGTCCATGGGTTGCTCCTTCCACAATCAGAAGTGTATTGACTCCATTTTTTGGGATTTAGCGACCAAAATTGGTGAATTTAGAATGTCATATATATGTGCGATATATACAGATACCTTTAGTTACCCGACCAAACGGTTAGAGGCACTTTTTGTATCATTTTTTGACACTTATCGTCTATATAAGACTGAAATTGTGTAAGCAATGATATACTAAATTTTAAAAATTGAAATAATTGTAAAGTTTGGATTTATTTTGAATTTTGCCTTCCATTTTTGGTTATATTCTTGGTCAATCAAGTTTAAGCTATTCAAGTCCCCTCACAGCCGGACAGAACTGTCTTCTAATAATACATTTTTAACTCATAATAGTAAATAAGAAACCATCTATATTTTTAAATATCATTTTATAAAATCATTTTATATACTACTGACACATCACTGAATGAAATACAATGATACATATATATCATCTGCTGTCTTTTTGTTGATTTAATTTGTAATTTGTTGCTAAATTGTAAATTAAGGATCAACATAAGCGACAATAGTAATATCCAACCGGATAGTGTGTATTCCTATTGTCACTAAAGCATATTGATCATACTGGCAATGTTGTCTGTGGACACTCGAAGTCAATACACAATCCCACATGCAGCCAAAAAGTGCCTAATTCACACATCCATATCAATAGCAATTTATGTTATTGGAAATATGATAATTCTCTAGAATCATATTTTTAGTTGGTGAATCGAAGAATTTGGAATTTCTCTTCGGCAAATTAAATTTATTGAAGTTTAAAGTTAGATCTTATATCGTGGTAATGTTAATATCATGATAATCAGAATATTACAGACACATCATGAATCTCAACATTTTTCAACTATAACAAGGACGATTAATTATATAACTCAAAACAAATGGAAAATATTAAACGAATGAAAAGGTACTGCAAAGTTAACTTACTGATTATTTCTAAATCCCAAAAATTTGTGCAATCACTCTCCTTATATCATATTTCTTTGGTACCACATGGTCAGGGTTCATCTTTACAGGTCCCCAGTTTGGAATTAAGTATTGGCGCCTCGAATAGTCAGGACCAAAGATATAACCATAACAAGGTTTGGCTGGAGGAATAACATCGGTGTTAACATATAGCAACTGTGGTTTTGGACGTATGTTCGGTTTTCCAATGAATTTTGGATATTGTCTAACTTTTAATGTCGTTTTGATGTCTTCAAGGGACTCTCTGATACCTCTTAGTATTCGAAAGCTGAAAGCGATAATGCAAAAAGAATGAACATTTTTTGATAATCTTCTCAATTTCATTTGATAAAAAAATTATTTACGACAAAATCTAATCGCTACTTTGAGTTGAAATCAGAAGTGTAATTATTTTCTTAGCCTATCAGAAGGCATTGGGGTAAATATGATCCTTTCCATGAATTATATATTTTTGCGTTGGTGAGGGGGTGGATCTATCTATTATATCAGAGGGAGAACGTTTTTCTGACTTTGGGATCTGATCTTCGTGATAATAATAGATAACTTCTTCTTTTTAATATTCATTTATTTCTTCTTCGAAAAGAGTTGGATCAACGTAATATCTAGACCTTGGAATAATGCATGGACGAGGATACCCATCAGGAACATAAAAATGCGGAACGTCATAAGATATTTTCGGTTGTTTTGATTAGTATCGCAGATATATTCTGAACCGACTCTCTGATCGCACGGATTTCTCCAAGAATATCATCTTCGATACTCGCGAAATAACGAGGAAATTAAACATTCAAATAAGGTTATAATTTTGAATGAAAATCATTTACATGACAAAAAAAAACGGAATTATGGTTTTGCTCCAAGAACATAGAGTATGTTCACGCTATTATAGTTTCACTTTTTCTCATATAAATATTAGTTTATCTTGTGATAGAATAATTATATCTAAGTTCAAACTTGTTCATTTTATTTAATGTGAAACAAAATAAGTTCAAGTACCAATGCGCTTCTTGAATTGACCAATCTCGGTGATCTGCTTATTGATGACTTCAACAATCTTCGCAGAATTGTCTGGAAGAGCGTTAAATGTCAGTGTAGGCTTGTTATTTGTTGATACACTCAATATGTTGTTATTAGCTTCCACAGAAGAATCCTCTGTGAGCTCGATCTGACCTTTGAATGTTGTATATTCGCTTCTAAGCGCGCTCTTCTTGTGGCCCTTGATAACCATTACCATATCTGTCATGACAATGATCTCGTAGCCTTCAAGAGAGCCTTGGTAGCGTCCCTGTATGATTCTACGTGGTGCAATGAGTGGTGGGCATTCCTTGATAGATGTCTGAAGGAAGTATAAGTTACTCTTCCTCTTGGCTTCTTCTGTCTTTGCATCAGCAGCCTGCGAGGCCTCCTTCAATGAGTCCATCGCCTGCTTCAATAGCTCGTGATCCTGGTGCCACTCTGGTGTTGCCTTGAGAATCTCCTTCAATAGCAAGTTGTACTTTGGCATTCTCTGGACTGGCATGATGACTATTGATGAGATTGGCTGAATAACCTCCTTAGCAATCGCTTCTGTTATGACTTTGAACTTCTTGTTATTGTTGTTTAACTTCTTAAGCTCAAGATCAATCTCTGGGTAGTGCTCAATGTATGGAACGAACATCTTAATCATGTGCTTAGCTTGCGTGAAGCAGTTGCCAATTGTTGCCTCCTGAGCACCCTTCGCGTTCTCTTTTTCGAATGATGCAGAGAAACTTCCTGATAACATGATAAGTGAATCAATGTTCTGGAAAATCAAGCGGTTCTGATCCTCTGTGATCAGTGACTGAACGGCTGGTTTGTATTTAGTGACTAAAACTTTGAGATAATCGCAGTAAACTTTTTCACTTGAGCAAAGTTCGTTGATTGCAAATGTTCTCTTATCGAGCATTTTCTTATCGAATAGGTGCACAACCTCCTTTGGAACCTCTTTCTGCTGCGTCTGATTTGAATCGATTAGAAGATCTTCGTCATCTGAAGACGCAGAAAAGTGAGAAACTTCTGGCTTTTTTGAGAGAAAATCGAAAGAATTGTAGTGTTCTGTCTCTTCTTCCTTGTCCTCCCCCTTCGATTCAGCTTTCTTTGGTGATTCTTGCTTCTTTGGTTCTACCTTTGGAGTTTCTGGCTTCTTTGGCTCGACTTTCGGTATTTCTTGTTGCTTTGGTTGAACGTTAGGAGTTTCTGGCTTTTTTTCGGCAATTTTTGTTTCTGCGACGTTGTTTATTTGCTTGATGATGGCTGATGGACTTGGTGGAGGATTATTTTCGATTTTACCTTCATCAGCAACTTTTTCGGTATGTTTTGGTGCAGGTTTGTTGTTTTCGATCTTTTCTTGATTTGTTTCAACTGGTTTCTCGACAATTTTCGCAGGAGCCGGCTTTTCGGAATTAATTTCTGCTGGAGCTGGTTTTTCTTGAGTTTTCTGTGGTTCAACCATCTCCACTGGTTTCGTTTCGTTTGTTTGATCAGCTGCTTCGACGACTTCTGCACCAGCCTGCGGTTGAATAATTGGATTGTCCAAATCTTTCTTTCCAACGCAGTCACCGAAGAGACTGATGATGAAAAGAAGGAGATGGAGCAAGCGATGAAAGATTTTGATAGAAATTGCCTTTACTTTTTCCATTATTTTTGTGCTCAAATTAAAATTAAAAAAACTGAAAAAAGTGTGGCAGTATTTTTCCTTCTGCGGTGTAGTCCCGCGACCTTCATAACTTTTTATCTGATCAATATTTTTTTCGATTTGAAAGTACTTTCATGTACATATTGATAGTTGTCTATCCAGTGGTATAAGTGG
>JALKBU010000113.1:0-80597 GCA_023091735.1 Trichomonas tenax | reverse complement strand
TGGGTATTGATATTTAATAGGATACATATGCAGGTGATAAGCCATCATATTATCATCATCGCATTCAGCTTTATCTCACCCTTTTTAACAAAAGATTATTTAATTTTTTTGATCATAAATACTTTTGATGCATTTTTTCCATTGAAATAGAGACTTAGAGCTATTTTAATTCAGCAATTTATTTTCAAAATATATACACATATTATATATGAAGCAAGAACATATGTTAACAAAAATATTTGGCGGGAAAATTGTAAAAGCGACAGAAATATCATGGTCAGCAAATACACAACAGAAGTCATCGCAATACATGGAAGTAGTGCTCCTTGTGGCGTTGTGGCACCAGATGCTTGTAGTTGGTGATCACAATCTTAATTTGCAAACAAGCTCATTCAGTACAAATCAGATCGAAAAAAAAAATGCAAGAAAAGTATTTATAATTAAAAAAAAATATAATGATAGAGCAAAAAGAATAAACGAAAGATGTACATTGATGAAGACTAGGATGAGAATGAAATTGACCAGTCACTCTTTAGAGGCTTCCTTTTAGAACTCCAATGATTTGATTTATTCTATCTTCAATAATGTTTATTCTTTTTGTTAAATCTTTTTCATTAATGCAATAACTCTTGATTGAGGAATAGATTTTAAACTTACTATACCATTTATTTTTGTAATTTTGAAACCGTCAATTTTAAACACTTTATTTAATTTGCATGTTGTGAGTTCATCAAACATTGCTTTATTTTTATTATAGTACTCATTAAATTAATCAATTGATTCAAATATTGTCGACTCAGTAATTGGTTGATAAATTCGGTCAAAACCCATCAAATCAATTTGAAGTTGATGAATTAAATGGTATAGTTCACTTTCCATTAACAATTAAATATTGTACTGAACGATTTAAAAATTTATTAGGTATCATCAACATTATAGAACCAATAGAAATGGGTCAAGTAAATTATAATGACAATGGACCAAGTTTCTTTATGATAAAATGTGATAAATTAAATTCACCAATGAGATTTTCACACCAAACAACTGACCAAAACATTTACCCAGCAATTACAAATGTTGTTATTTTTAACTTAAATAATTTTTCATTATCATATCCGTTCCAACTTCAACATTAGCAGCACCATATATGATTCCAATACCATTATATTTTTCATGGGAATTAGACATATTATTGTTTGAGAACACAAGATTGCCATTTTTTGCTTGAAATCCTCATGTTGCAAAACATGTTGGATGAAGGATTGTTAAATCGAGAATATAATTGAGTTTGTCACCTGAAGTTTGTATATATGAGTGTGGGCTTTGAAGATTTCCTGAATTTAAATCAACACTTCGTATTTTGTATTGACCACATGATCCTGCATTTTGGTAAATAGCTACACCAGATTCTTCCGCTGATATCAGATGGAAGATTGTTAACGAAACAAGCAATGAGTTATTCTCATTTTCATCTAATTTTATAGCATTCGAATTGAAATTTGCAAAATAAACATTATTTACATAGAAATCTCCTTCTTTGCCCGTAAAGCTGATTTATCTTTATATTCTACATAATCAAGCTTGTCTGGATAGAATCTGAGCCAAAGATCGTCCATCAAATAATGAAATCATCTTTTCTGAGATGGGAACCTTAATAATTGAATGATGTCCATCATATTTGTTACAGGTGCTTTTCTCTATAAAAATCATTAAATATTTAACAAGCCCAAGTATTGAGTGACTATCATACGATCAATAATTGAATGTACTAAAAACAGTTTCGTTTTGATTGATTTGATGCAAAATGAACTTAAGCTGTCATAAAATAAGTAATATACAGATTGTGATTTATCATGGGAGTCCAAAATTTTGTCCACTCATAATAAATCCTCAATCTGAGAATATCCATAATCATAATTTCCCTAATATATATAAAATAAACAATTTTTCTATAATTTATATCGAAATCTCAGTAATTTCTTATAATTTATTATTAAAATTTCTAGTTCAATTAATAATAAAAATTCTTATGGTAGGGATTTATTAATGGTTTCCTATAAATTTGAAAAATAAAAAATATATTTTATATGTTATGAAAAAATTTATATTTTTTTTTTCTTTAATAAATAATGGAATACACAGAACAAGATATTCTTAATTTAACACAGGAACAATTTAATGAAATTTTCATTAGTGGAAATCCTAAAGTAGATGATGAAGAAAATGTCAAAATAAATTATAAACTATTTATAAAAATCTTTTGAAAATTACCGGATGTGCTCATGAAAATATTTCTGAACTAAAACGTGCTAAGAAAAATAAAGTTATTACTATCTTAAATAATATCATATTGAAACTTAATGAATGTGATTTGGTGTTACACGCTTGATTTTTTCCGGAAATATACAACTATAATAAATAGCAAAATTATTAATACCATTTAATAAAAATAAAAATTTATTTTTGTATAATTTTAACGTTTTAGTTTAGAAGTAGCCCATGAACCAACATCCCAAACAATATCATCAGTATTAATCACAGGTTTTCTATCGCCATTATTATTCACACCAAATTCAAATCCAATTTTTGGTAATGTTCCCTTAAGTATATCACCGAATTGAGCACCAAAAGAACTTGCTATAGGTTTAACAACATTATTTATTAACCAGTTAAAACCAGATTTAATCCCACGGCCAATTTTCTTAGCAACATCTTTTAGCTTTTTCCAAAATCCCCAAGCCATTTTTAATTAATTAAACAAAATTTGAAATTAATACCATTATTTATGTTTTTTATTTTTATTTAAAATGAATTCAGCATTTAATACAAGGCTAAATAACAACAACATTTTACAGGGTAACGTAGCACAATATTTTGAAAATCTAAAATCCCTGGGACAAATTAATGATGGTACTAGAAGTTTTCAATTGCGTACAGTTGATTGCCATGACCAATCGGCACCATTTACCGAAGGACAAGAAACAAGAATTGCTATAACACATTCTGATTTTGATATCACACAATTGTCAGATGGATTTCTGACATTTAATGTTAAGTTAAATCTTCACTTAGATGGACTTTCGACAGATTTTACCGATGAAGAACATTTGTGTAAATTTTTCGTTGGATTTAAATCAAGTAATCAAATATTTGATCAATTAGAAATAATGTGTAATAACAGATCTACATGATATCAGCAAAATGAATGTGTATGTGAAGGATTTGCTTATAGTACTATCAAACCACATAATGAGAAAAAGACTAAGAAATATATACATTCTTTATATGAAAACGTTGAAAATCTTTCTGAATCTATTGCTGGAACATACATTAATTTAATGGATTTCATAGAAAATAACGGATATAAGGAAGTGAGCTTTGAACTTAATGTTCCTATTGAAGATCTTTTGTGTTTACAAGCTTTTGATATGTTTGTTAATAAAATTATCGGTGAACTTGAATCGAAATTTTACCCAAGATCTAAAGGATTAGTATGGTGTTCAATAAACCCAGAAAAAGTTAAGGATTATAAGCTAATAAGAGAAAATGAACAAATTGATGGTATATTTACTAAAAATCCTTCAGAATGTTTTACACATCAATTTATTCAGATAAATAATACAGCAAATGGTATCGTAAAATTTTCTATAACAACAACTGGTTCTTCTAACGATATAATTCAATATACAGCAACACCAGGAAATCTTAAGTTAATGGTTAATAGTATGTCCATTACAATGCTTAAGTCCAATATGTTTGGATTTAATATTACCGATAATGCTTTATCATTAATTCGTAACCAATTAACAAATTCACCATTAATTATTCCATCACAAGAATTAGAATATAACGCATTCCCATTAGCTGCGACAGAAGCTGGTGTCCAATCAACAGTTAGCATACCATTAAATAATGTAACATGTATTTAAGTGTTAGAGTAATATCAGAATCATTAAGAAAATAAAGTTATAAATGGATTTCAGACTTTAACAAAAGTGACAAATGCTTGAGGAATTGAAAGATTTCACCAATGTGGAAGTTAACAACTTCCAAGACGAAGACATCACTTATGTCTCCGACTTCCCCATCACCCACCACTGCGGTTTCATATCGTTTTTGCCGATTTTGATTTTTATATTTAGTCTTCTTTTATGTGTGATGGCTCCATCGCCTGCACAGCAAATCATACAGTCTGATAAACTCACATACAATAAAGACACAAATTTGCATGCTATAGAAAGCTACGTTTCCAATGTAAAACCGATGTCTGAATATATGAAAGTTTCTTATCGCTTTGATGAAGTTTTAAATCGCTCAATGACATTTTCAGGCAAAGTCAGCATAACGTGCAAGAAATTAGGCAAAGTAATTCACACGCATGAAGCAAATATAAACGAAACCAGCCTTATGGCTTCACCAATCAATTGGTCAACTAACGCAGTCGAAGTTTACCACAATAAGAGAATCGATTACGACTCAATCAACATTAATTTTGTTTTCCTTTCCAAAAGACAGATCACAGAAACATTTACATTGATCTGGGAGTCGAGTGATCCTAATTTCATCCTTGTTTACGCTATAACAAAGGTTATGGCATCAGCATCATTCCTTTGTTTAGTTACAATATTCATCGCGAAATCATTTGGTTCTTTTAGACCAACATTACTTCAGAAGCTCACTGCTTTGCTTCTTTTCATCTCTATTTTCATGTTTGATCCGCTTTCTGTTGGCAATTTGTTCCAAATAATGCCATTCCAGTTGGATTCTTCGTTCTTAAGGGATATTTACTTCGGATACTTCTTCTTCTACACAATTGCTATCTTTTCTTTCATTGGATCTGAGAGAGATCAACCAGCTGTTCCAAGATTTTTGATTGCTTTCTTAACGTCAATTATTTTAGCATCAGCATCTATTGCATTCGATATGATTACTCCAAAGGGCAGTAACATATCATTCATGGGCTCCAATCCTGAGAATAACAATGAAATCACAATTGTTCAATTAATTGTTTACTGTGTTTATCTTTTGGTGTTGATCATATGCATCATTGTTGCCAAGGTTTCTATCACAACGAAATCTGATGACAATAAGGAAGAAGAACCACATCCACAAACTGATAGATTTAATTATTACTGTGTTTCTACAATTCCTTTGGCACTTGCTTACATGGCATTCTATTTATCTAATTTCTTGTCTTATATACAAGGAACAACCTTTAAATTAATGCTTCCAATCATTTTCGCTATTATGTACGGTCTTATCATGGACCGTGCTCACACACCAACAGATCGACTCCAATCTGGCTATGTTCAGGTCGGTGATGAAGATATTGACGAAGATAACCCAATCGGCATCGAAGCTGATCCAAACACCTTGGTTATTGATGCACCTGAAGATGCTTAATCTATTAGTTAATTATTTATATGTGTTTTGAATATCAGGGGATTGTTCTATTTATAATAAAAATATTAAACGATTTTACCATAATCAACATCTTTTCCTTCTTCATCGCAAATGAATTTTTAAATGCAAAGGCTATATCAATTATAGATATTGAATCGAAATATCGAATATATCACAGAATCTTATCAAACTTAAAATTCAAATTCTCCTTTTCCAATGTATGAAGAAGAAATATTATTGATTTTAGAAAATGAAGTTAAACTTATGATTTCATTGTAAAATGCATTTTTAATATTAGTATATTTTTGATGTTTTTAAGATTTTCATCAAAAAAATTGATTTGAGTATAAACGAATAATAGACATTGTTATATAATAGTCAAATTTATTTTATCTCCAATAAAATAAATATATTTACCCTCATTTTCCTGCCAATCTCATGATATTAAAAAACATTTTTATAGCAATATATATTAATTTGATTTCCAATCTAAAAATTCACGAAATTGTTGACTTTAATTTGCATTTTTTTTCATCAAATTTCAATTTCGAAGTAAATTACAATAAGAATCTAAAAATTATAGTCCATAGATGAACGATTGTTTAAACATGAGATATAATCAGATGAAGACACGAATTTCCAAAAAGCAAATTTTTCAAAGTTGACAATTTCCAAAATCCTTCAAGATTTACCGTAAACATATACATTTAACGCCCAAAAATTAAATTAAAAAGAAATATAGGGGGAAGACGATAGAGCGGTTATGGTCGTGCCTTTCGATGTCAGGCAAAGCTCAAGCTGCTGCTAAGACTCTCGCTCAGGGCCAGAAGAAGGAGGTCACAAAGACACGCAACTTCACAAAGTTCGGCAAGAAGGCCGCTCAGGTCCTTCCAAAACGCCCAGCTTACGAACATAAGGCCGTCCAGCCAGTTTCTCTCAAGCGCAACGACTACAAGATCATCCGTGGCCCTGTCACATCAGATAAGTCCACAGTTAAGATCGAGAACGAGAACACAATGACTTTCTGGGTCGATATCAAGGCTACAAAGACAGAGATCGCTGCTGCCTTCAACCGCCTCTACAAGGTTAAGCCAGTCAAGGTTTGCACTGTTATCACATCCAAGTTCGTCAAGAAGGCTTTTATCCGTCTTCCAGCTGATGTCGAGGCTATGAACATCGCCACTGAGATCGGATTCGCATAAACTGATTGCAAGCAGCAACTTTTTTTCCTTATACAAATTTCTTTTTTTGAAAAAAATAAAATCAACCAATCAGTTTTTGGTGAAATTCTCAAATGAAATACCAACGAAATTCCTCACGAAAATACAATTTATAAGTTTATTTTCGGTATTTTGCGAGAATTTAATTATTATGTTTATCTCGACCAAATTGTGTTTTAGTATATATTTACATTCTCTTGACATAATGCTAATTATATCCAAAAGAATTATTTCTCAATTCTTTTTGTAGCATTCATTTTTCTTCATTCTGAATATTAACCTTATTCACTATATTGAACTCCTAGACTTTATTTTGATATATATAACATTTTTGTTCATGAACATCTATTTCGAAATAACCACGAAATTACCATATTATTGATATTTCATGAATATAATGTATTTGATATTGAATTGAGATATCATTATCTTCTGATCGATATATGGACTTGAAAATGAAAATATAAATCAAAATAATGATATACAATCTTTTATATTGCTGCAATGTCATAAAATAATGAAATTTCATCATCGGATTTCTTGCTCAAATGTTCTCACGAGCTAAAAAGGAACAAAATTGTAAGAATCACTTCATTTCAACAAATATCCTTAAACACATGCGGCGCTCCTCATGAAACAAGCAACAAGAACGAAGGCGCTGTTGAAGCATTTAAGGCTGCCATTGCAAAATACAACGAAGAACATGGAACAAACGTTGAATTTCACTCAATTGAATCAGTATCTGTTCAAGTAGTCGCTGGAATGATTTACGATGGCATTGTAGTTACAAATGATGGCTTATACAAGATCAAGACATGGTATAAGGCATGGCAGAAATTCACAGAAATCCAGGTCTTTGAAAGGGCTTGATTTTGATTTGATTAAGTAAAATCTTTTTTTAAACAGCAACCATAGTACATGGTTAACATTTATTAATGAGAACATAATAAGTAATGAATCAAGTTTCATTTAGCATTTGAGTGAGCGAAAAGCATAATAATAGGGAGCATAAATAATGCCACATGACAATAGTCAAATATTAGTATGGGATTGAGAAAATAACATGAAAAAAAAAAAAAAAAAAAAAGAAAGTCATTATTAATTTCTTGCACTGATTAGATATTATTGAATGGATTAATTTAATCCTTCTTCATTTTGCTGTTGCCTTTTCTGTTTTCTGGCTTCTTTTTTAGCGTCTTTTTTGGCTTTGATAACAGCACGAGCATTTGCTATAATTTCATCCATTCTTGGTCGGAAAGGAAGAAGGAATTTTCTACTGCTTAAGTCAAATGCAGCTCTTCCTCCTTTATTCCTTATATTAAATTTAACACCGTCAACATCAAGCATTAATCGGACAGCTTCAGAATTCTCATTACGTGCAGCAAGGTGAAGTGGAGTATCTCCTTTTTCATCTTGATCATTTGGAGATAATTGCGTTGAATGTAGCAATGTATCAATTAAATCCGCATTGCCGCATTTTGCAGCGCAATGAAGTGCAGTTCTGCCATTAGAAGTTTTTATGTAAGGATCAACATTTGGTACGGACAAAATGAATTTAACAGCTTCGTCTTTACCTTTATAACAGCATTCATGAATTGCTGCTCTTCCTCCTTTATTGGTGATGTTAACATCAGCTCCTAAATCACATAAAATACGCATCATACTGATATTATTTTGTAATGCCACATAGATAAATGCAGTATTGCCTTTATCATCTATCGAATTAATTGAGTTTGGATTACTTTTGACAATATTCGCAACTTCATTTTCATCATTTGCTTTCGCAGCAAGAATAAGCATATTATCATGCTTGAGAGTTATTCCTGATGATTGTTGATTGTACAATTCAAAAAGTTGTTTTATTTCCTTTTTATCAACTTGATCAATTAAATCATGGACAAAAGTTGCTCCAGAATCGAGAAGAATCTTTGCAAATGGTATTTTGTTTAATGATATTGCATATTCGAAAGGAGTTTGATTGTTAATTTCTTCATTTATGTCAACAATTTGTTGTGAAATTAATTCCGTAAAAATAGGAATGTTATCAAATTTAATGCAAGTATGTAAACAACCATCAACCTTAGATCCTTTCGATAAAAGTAATCTGAATCCATCAATATTGTTTGATGCAATTGCAAAATGAATTGGTAACAATTGCTGTTCTGAACGATCTTTAATAGATAGATCAGCTTTATTATTAAGTAAGTAATTCAAGCATTTCGAAGATTTAAGATATGCTGCAACTGAAATTATTGGAGGATTGAATCTTAATATTTCTGGTACTTTCTGGCTATTCTCCCAGTCAAATATCACGTCTGGACTCTCAACAAGAGCTGTCATTGAATCAACAATATCGTCTTTAATGGAGAAGAACAGATCCAACATATTTTGTCACTTTTCCAGTTTTCCAAAAATGTTTGATGAAATTGACACAATTTTTGTTATTTATAAATCATTCTGGAACTAAATAACAAATGCCATGAATGCACCTCATATCAAGCCAAAGATTAATCATAGACAAATAAAGCTGAATATCAGTACATTTCAACTTCTTTCAATTTCAAATCACAAAAATTTCGTGTGCATTTTTAAGGGTTAAGCAAGAAAGCAAAGGAATCAATCTTCAGGTATTTGATCGCCAATCACTGATTGGTGATTTCCTGATTTTACCTTCTGAAGTTATAGCTATACCTGAGGTAAAAGAAAATCATTAAAATTTTATGATTTGATATTGTGATAATTTTGATCTTTTGAGATTGCGTCGTTACTAATTATAATTATTACGAACACACTCTAAAATGATATTGCCTCTTATTTTATAAGATTGCATTATAGAAAAAGAAAAAGATGAACATCAATGGCGGCAAATGAACTCGATCCCGCAAAAAGTAAGCGTTAACAATTTAAACACATTTAATTCTCAAATCCGCAGAAATTTTGTGATATGTAATAATTTTCCCCAGCCAATATTTTCATGCTTTAAATCTTCATTTTGACAAGCACATTATATTATTTATACAATGTAGATGTTGTGTACTAAATTATAATGAATATGTTAATTTTTCTCAATCAATCTTTGATAAATCCGCTTAATTTCTTTTTATTGCTATCTGTATTATATTTTCTATTACAGGATATAGGAATTTTTTTGTTCAAACTTTCACTTTACAAATGCATTCAAATTCAACATTGCTAGCTCTATCATTATAATTTGTGATATCAATCCTATATTCCAATTTTCAGCCGACAAAAAATTGAGGCTATCCTCGAAAACTGACCGACAGTAAATTTGTAAAATCATTTTTTTAAAACTGTTTTCATTTCGGAAAAATAATTCAGCTCATGATTATCTATACAATGCCTATTTAATGAACAATTTTTGAGAAGATAGCGCACCGATAAGTTTTATTTCGTAAACGGAATGTAGCTAAATAACAACATAAATATTAAGAATCCGCAAAGAAAAATTTATACATCCTGAAAACGTGACAATATTTGAGATAAAACGTAATATATTTTGAGACAAAACGTGACACTAAAATCAATTTTTGAGAGAAAAAGTAGTCAACACCAAAATATCTCTGAATACCTTTGTAGGTTTGAAAATAACGAAAATACAAAATCGAACATTTGACCACACATTTTATAGATGTCATCAAGCGCATTCTTCAAGCAGATGCTGAACATGTACGCGAATACAACAGTCGCCGATGTGTTCGCGAATGCTGTTATTAGGGGAATAAGATGCAGCAATTGCCCAATGGATTTCACAGATTCCATTTTACACGGATTTCAGACAGCTACAACATTCGTCGCTTATCCGGTAGCGACACATATACTTAAAAAAGTCTCTGAAACATTCAGACACCACAGTGAAGATTCGAATGGATGCAAAGTTTGCGCTTACGTTATGGCTGGTATCGCAGCAGCAGGAATAGTCACTGCTGTTAACTTCCCACTTGAGATATTAAGGAAAAATCGCCAAAATCAAAATTATTACGAACCAAGTCCAGAACAGTTCATAGCGTTCTTCGCCAGCCAAGTTGGACCAAAGATAGGCTCTGCTATGATGACAGAAATGCTTGAACCAGTAATTACATCGAAAGCCGCAAATCCAATAGTTTCATGCACGAGAGCACAACTCTTGGTTGCCTCAATGAATCTCTGTGCAACAGTATTTGCGGTTCCTGCCGCTTTGATCTACCGGAATAATCCTCGAAAGTTATTTAAGAAATGGTACATGCAACTATATCCAAACATGATTTTGTGTGAATCAGTCACCCACTTCATGTCTATTGCTCCATAATTTATCTTTATTTTATATTATTAAATATCTATCTTTCCATGTTCTTTATTAACAACGAAAACATATTAAAAATCAATTATTCTTTTGACTGTCCAAATCGAAATAATGATTTCTGTTGTAGATTTAGAAAATTCAACAATAGCTCGTTATTTTGCTTTAAGCATCAAAAACACAGTAAAATACCACCAACTTCATTATAGAGTGTCAAAGCACATCTTGCCAAAGGCTAAATACCAATTTTCACAAATGATATTTCTATATTTTGTTGATTTATATCATGAATAGACATTAAAGATATGAATTAAGAATCTAAAAGAATTTTTGGTTATTACAAGTTATATTTTAATATTAAAACACAAAAAATAAAAAACAAATTATATAATATTAATTTCCGGACGAAGAAGAGCCCAAAAGGCTTTCACGAGATTTCTTTTGCATTTGTTGAAGCTTTACCGCTGCCTTTTCTTTTTGTTTCATTTGTTGAATGAAGTCAATCAATGCAAATTCATTATCATTGAGATTATTACGAAGCAGTGAAATATCTCCGCTTCCATTGGAGAAAACTCTTCCCATTTCAGACCTGATTCTCTTCTGATCCTCGACTTCCTTCCTCAATCGAGCGTTTTCTGCTAAAAGTTCTTCTTCTCTTCTTGATGAAGTTTCGATCTTCTTTGTTAAAGTATCTTTGAGTTTCATCACTGTTTTCTTTGAATTATCATCATTGGTATCAAACTCAGCTGCTTCAATCGCACTCATTCCTGAGTATCCACGAGCACGACTTCTTTCAATGATTGTTTCAACTATTTGATGATCATCATCGAAACGTTTCTTAATGCGAGTAACGAGTTCAAGAAGTTTCTGTCTTTCATCTTTCTTCAGTGGGAAAACTAAACTCGTTCCCGTTGATGATCCAGTGACAATGCTTAAGACTTCTGAAATGAAATCAGCTGCAGAAACAAGCTGTTCGCCAACGTGTCGTTGCTGATATAACAAATCTTGAATTGTTTTCGAAATGTCAACATTTGGTTCAGCAGAAAGCATTTCGAAGATTCTCTTTTGTTCAGCATTAAGTCTATCGATTTCAGACTTCTGGTGTTCAATTTGTGCAACAATATCTTTGAGAGCGACACCTGGCATCGATGCTTGAATCTTTTGTATTGCTTCATGACTCTTCTTTAAATCTTTGATTGTTGCCATGCATTGTTCATCGTTATCTGCACCAACAGTTTCTCTAACTTTGACTGACAAGTTATAACCATTCTTCAAATTATTCAACTTGTTTGCGAGTTCTTGAGCAGATTTAAATGGAATATATTTTTGAACTTCGTCAACGAGAGCTTTCGTATCTCTTGAAATGGATGCCAAATCCATTAACTGCTTTTGTAATGAAGAGCATTGATTTGAAAGCGCTTTGTTTCTTTCTGATGTATCATTGAGTTGAACAGATAATAAGTTTCCATCAACAGTTTTCTTCTTCAAGCCTTCATTTTCTGTTTGCAACAAAGTGTTTTGTTCTTTGAGAGCTGCTGCTTCAGCATCTGCATCTTCTTGTTTCTGTTTAGCTTGGTTCATTTCGTTTTTAGCTTTTTGCAATTCTTTGCGAGCTTGTTGCAAATTATCTTTCAGTTTCGTCACATCGCTTTGCAATTTGGCGACTTTCTGTTGATTGTCATCATCTTTAACTTTATGCTCTCTGAGTTGAGATTTGATTTGAGTGATTTCTGTTGTTGCCTTTCTATTTTCGTTATCGAGAAGTTCGTTCTGCTTTTCTAATTCCGCTTGTCTTTGAGTGAGTTTTTCGTTGAAGTTTCCTAATGTTTCGATTTTAGCTTTCTGTGTAGAAATCGTTAATTGTTGATCCATTACATCTTTCTGGAGTTTCTCGTTATGAGCTTCGAACTTAGCGGCTCTTTCTTGAGCATTGCGTAATTGCTCCCCTTGGCTCTTGAAATTCATTTGTAAATCAGCGGCTTTCTTTTCTGATGACTCTAACAAAGCTTTAACTTTTTCAAATTGTTCGTTGAGATCAGAGATACTATGTTCATATTGAATAACTAAATCAGAATTCTTTGCATTCTCATGTTGAGTTTTTTCGAGTGACGCTTTCATCTTTGTATATTTATCTTTGAATAACTCCAATTGATTCTTTGAATGTCTTAACTCTTGTTCCAGTCTGTTTACTTTCTCATTGAGCATCGAATATTGATTATTAGCTGCTTGAAGAGATTTATCGAGATCATCTTTTTTGAGTTCTATTTCTGTAAGTTTCTTTCTCTTCTCTGATAATTCGTCTGTTAGTTTTTGTATTTGGCTGTCTTTCTCAGCATTTTGATTCGATAATTTTGTGTTGCTTTGCTGCAAAAGTAATTTATCACGTTCTGCAGAAGATTTATCCAATTGGAGTCTTTCAACGAGTGTTTTCTTCACTTCTAAGTCTTCATTAACTTTCTGTGAATATTCTTTCTCTCTGCGAAGTTCTGATTGAAGATTTGCAATTTCTTTATCTCCTAGCATAACTTTATCTTCTAAAACTTTCATTTGCAACTTCAATTGAAGATTTTCTGGTTGAACTTGTTGATATTGAAGGTTTAATGTTGATAGCTCATTCTGTAATATTCCAATTTGCTCGTTGTATTTGTTATTAATACTGATTTGATTATTTAATTTGATTTCCATATCTTTCTTTATCGAAGGAATTATATTTTCTTCATAATTCTGTTTGCATGCTTCGATATCATTCTTTAAGCCCTTTATTTGATCAAGCAATGCCAGTTTATCCTTCTCATGCAACTGCATTCGTGTGTTTATATTCGTTTTCAAGAATTTAAACAATGATTTTGTGTTCTTGAAGAAAATATGCAAAACACGATGCATTGAGTCTGACTCAGCTTGAATCAGTTTAATTTTAACCATTGCATCAGTTAAGTCTAAATTCGCATAAATATGCGTTGGATTTTTAAGTATTGAGATTGAATTTTCTTCTTTTGATTTTTCAACGATTTCTTCTTGTTTTTCCATTCGCATTGTATTTAGTGTGGCAATTTCATTCTGTAACGCTTTGACTTGCTCATTTAAAGCAACAATTTGTTTCATATGATTTTTTTCATCAGAAGATTGTTCATTTGCAGCCGCAATAAGTTTATTTTCGATATCTTTCAGTCTTTCAACATGCTTTGACAAGTAAATTGATTCGATAGTTTGAACTTTTTTATATAACGATATTAAAAAATTATTTCTTTCGCGATTTAACGACTGAGAGAAGATTTCTCCGACTCTGTCGGCCAAAAATTGCGCCGTACACTGGTTTTGAAGGATTTCACGCACGATTTTATCATGTGAAATATGAAATAAAGTCTCTTGCAACGCGGAAACGAATCCTTTACGCCTTTTTTCGAAAATCTTCTTCAGTAGAACGTTGCTTGGAATGTCTTCGTCATTTTTCAATTTTTTTGATTGCATTTGTGACCTTTTAGACATTTTGATTTATTTTTCCTTTGAATTCCTAGAAATAGAATAATCATCATCTGCTTATCTAAGTTTTCAATCTAAAATTCAATTTTGTAGAATATTTGAAATTTTGATAAAAAAAGGTTTGAAATTCATCTATCAGGGAAAGTAAATATAAGCAAGTATTGTATAGTCTAGCTAAATTTAAGTTATCATAATCTTGTTTATTTGAATAAATTTTTTGATGATATATTTTTAGAATTTTAGAAAATGAAATAGCATGCAAATAGCCACATAAGAGATTATTATTATTATTTAATGCAAGTGAATTATTTTAATTAATGTGAATGAAAATTCAAATCTCAATTTTTCAAATGATATTTGTTATTCAACATAATTGCTTTGCTATAGAAATATGTATCTATAGGCTTTAATCATTGATAAATGGTTAAAAACATATAAATGGAAATCATCCTGAAAGGGAAAAAATAATCTCGTTTAAAGTCGCGATTTTTTCTAGAACTAATACTTCTAGGCATGAAGGCGAACTATTCGTAGCGGATATCGGATTTATTTTCTGTGCTGCGTCTGTTTCAATTGTCAAACACATAGTATACCCTCTACATCACTTAGATAATTTTAATATTACTTTCAAAATATGTGTTTGATAATTAAATTTAAAAAATATGTATATATAGGCTAGAGATTTAATTGTGTTCAATCAGATACAGCATTGATGCAATCATTTTAAATATTTAAAATATTCTTGAATAAGAAGCACCAATAGCTTCCAAAAGACAGAGGCATATGTGTTATCGATACTTATGCATCTTTTATGAATATAATCAACGATTTCAAAATGACTTTTGTAAAAAACATTGTTAAACATAATGTTTTCGGGTAAAAATTAATATGATAATATTAGAAGTAAAATTATTGAAAGCATTATTTGGTGGGAGAAAAGTGACATAATTATTATTTATGTCCAACTTCACTACAAAGTAACTGAAAACACGCTCAGTCACTACAAAACAGATTGAAAACAAACCTTTTGGAAGATGGTATTTTTTGACCAACATATGAAAAAAATTTATTTTACCTATATTGTCATCTTAAAATTTTCTTATTTTCTAATTCGTTTTCAATTTTTATGGATTATTCATTGATTTATCATAATTCCTAAATTGCAATTGCAAAGTATATTATTTCTTGGTATGAAATATTGTATTTAGAAATCGAATTCAATGTATATAATTATGAACTTAAATATCAAATATCAACGTATTATTTTTGTGATGCAATCTTATCAAGTCTCTTAATTCCGTTCTAAATTCAAGAATATTCTTCTTGTGCCAAATATATACGGAATTATTAAGCGTTCATGCGGCAAAATTAATAAGTGTCATTCACAGAGAAAACCTTTAAACAGTTTCCTCCAATAATTGTACTTTATATTTAAATATTGCAATTTTGAAAATTTTGAGAGGTGCTTTTTTCCAGTGCAAATATTTCATTCGATTTACATCTATAATTGCTATCAAAAAGTACATAAAGATATCGACCAATGACATAAGAAATTGTTCAACAATATAATTTGCTAAAAACACATATTTTGAAAGTAATATTAAAATTATCTAAGTGATGTAGAGGGTATACTATGTGTTTGACAATTGAAACAGACGCAGCACAGAAAATAAATCCGATATCCGCTACGAATAGTTCGCCTTCATGCCTAGAAGTATTAGTTCTAGAAAAAATCGCGACTTTAAACGAGGTTATTTTTGATGCCATCATGAAATTTTGATCAATGAATAATTGAAACAATCAAGAAAATTGAAAATGATAATCAACATAATGCTGCAAATCAATGTAAATTACCTGATAAAAATTCATCCACCACTGTGTGTCAATGGTATATGTGATCTTTTCATTAGATTTCTCAAGCCTTAATGTGCTATTGGCACACAGTTGTTGGAGAAACATGAATCACCAACAAAAATTGTTGTTTTTATCATCTTCTTGGTAAATATGTCACTAAATCATGCCATCAGTGAGATTTGTACGGAGAAGACAACTAAAATAAGAAGTTTTGCAAACATCTCGAATTTCATTATGATTTAAAAGAGTTTTTAACATTCCCATCATTTCGTAGGCCTCGTTTCAATCATTACCATATTATAATCAATGCTATTTACTCTTTTTGAACCCAATTCTAAAAAAAACATAGTAGTAGTTGTTCTATTCCAATATTCTCAGTGACAACGTCACCTATCATATGTGTGAGTGACACTGTCACTGAGAATATGGGGATATAACAATATGATGAAAATCAGTGATCAAATTTCACTAAAACTTTCTATTTCACTGAATGCAAATGGTGCACTAGGACTAGTGATTACATTGATCCAGTTCTAGTGCACCATTTGCATTCAGTGGGGGAGATTTTATGATTTAAAAAATAGCTAAATGTATAATAAAACAAGACTGATTGATCTCGTATAAAAATGTAGAACATTCAAAAATATAGGTTTTACGAGCTTCCCTGTTGTCAAGGTCCTCTAAGAAACCCTATTAGCGGCCTTTGCAGCGAGAGCAGGACGGAAAACCTAACTTTTTAAAATGCATTAAATTATCTGCCTAGAATGTTGTTTTTCCGGGTGTAATTGATATACTGATTTATACGCGTAAAGAATGATGAGTTGATATTTTGATATCTTTCAATTTACAGTAACTTTCTCTCATTTTTGTATATGATGATAAGCATGGGATGCCTTTACTACTCCTTGAATATATTTAAGATCGACTGGCTAGATTTTTCTGTGTGAAATTGCTGGGATTAATGGCATTGTTTGAAGGTAAAGATGCAATTCCTATGTCATCAGAGATATGTGGAAGAAGTTTGAGTAAATTTAGACATCTTTTTAAAAAACATAATAATTATCCAGGATTAAAGGATTTTTCTGCAACATTATGACGCTGATATGCTTACATCCATAGTTTTCTTTATCATCATGCCATAGAAGCCCATGAATGGATCGTCAATAGCGAGTTAAGTAAGGAGAAAGACACCCGAAAAATCTAACAGGGTGTCAAAAAATAGTGCAAGCACCTTTAAGGTTTTAAAATTATAAGTTAACCCCACTTTTCTTATTTTCCTTATGCTAACTTTCTTTATTATAATAATAATAATATTTGGTCAATTTCCATTTTGATCGAAAATTGAAAATTCATTGAAAAGAATGTTTTATTATCGATCTTTTAAACAGTACCGAAAGTTGTCACAAAAAAGTGATATTATCTGACATGTAAAATTGCCAGAATCTCTGGTTTTATGTGTCAAATATTAATATTTTTGACATGTAAAGTCCTATAATCATTCAAATTATGTATTAGTTTTTATTTCAAAATCGCGTCTGACGGGAAGAACTGGGGACTACATTGCCTTGCGTGTCAATGAGTCACTCTGTAAAATGTCAGATTATCAGATTTTTAAAAGGTTATATTTGATGTAAAGTGAACAATGGCAAAAAAATAATAAAGGGGGAATATCTATTTGAATTTGATGTGTCATTAAAACCGAGATTTCGTGCCTTTTTGCTCAGCAACAGAACCGTGATCCTTCGCTTCTTTAGCGGCGATTGCCTCAGCTTCATGTGCTATTAAGGATTCACTTGCACACAGCCACAGAGTGTGGTGTAGTTGCACACAGCAACAAAAATGGACTAAAGCATGCTTTTGAATTCAAATTTGAATACTCACCCCTCTAATTTCTAATCTGACACATATACTTTTATTTGGCAAATATCATTTTACTTGACAAAATGATTTTTTTAATCGTTTTTTTTTTTTTTTTGACTATTTTTCAATACCAAAAATCTGACAATCTGACACTTTACAGAGTGACTCATTGACATGCAAAACAACATTGACACAGGTACCACACATGTTAGTAGCTAAACTCACAGATCTTCCTTTCATACGCCATCATTAAGAAATCAAATATTTCCACTTCAGAATGCCTCTGAAGAGCAAAATTAAATGCTTGATTGGGACTTGTAGCCAAGGTGCTAGCAATCCAGTCCACAGTTCTTCCTTTCAGAAGCATTCTGGAGAGTAAATCGCTGATTATTTCGAAAACCGAGTCTTAAAGGAAGAACTGTGGACTGGATTGCTAGCACCTTGGCTACCAGTGCCAATGAAGCATTTAATTTTTCTTTTCAAAGTAAATTTAAACAAATATAAAATATCATTCTTCCAATAATCATTTATAATCACAAGCCACGTAAATATTGATTTGTCAAATATACATGTTTACATGCCAGATACTATCACTTTTTCGTGACAACTTTCAGTACGTAACAATTCATTGATTTTAAATTTTTAAACAAGACGTTTTTGCCTATCTTTTAGATAAAATGAGGAAAAATATTTTTACACAAAAAAATTGATTATTTTATAACTCTATATATAAAATACCCCACATAATCCTAAATATTTTGTCGGTACAATTTGCCAAAATATCTTTTATTAAAGATGTATTTGAAATTCGTCTTAATTTTTCGGATACTTGGATATACACAGTTTGGATATGCTTTCAATACTTGCAGCTGCACTATGGGCATTCAAATATTACATGTTGTACGCTTTAAATATCAAATATTGGAGTTTAATATAAGTTAACATCATAGAATAATCAAAATAGGATATATCAACCGATAAAGAACTCGGAGTTTAGAAATATACTTGCATTGTATATGATGTTTTTGATATTTATTAATTATATTTTATGGCACTGAACTGCATTAAAATAGTAACAGATACATCATAGTAAATCTTTAGTCCATGAATAACGTCGATAAATCGAAGTCGTAAAATACTTTATCCGTTGCATTGTCATTTATTTCTTGCATCGTGAGCAAACATGAGTGCTCCTCGATAAGTTGCTAATGTGGAAGTTGTCATGTGTCTTGTCGCAGTGGTCTACGAATGGCATATTATGATGGTTGCAGATCCACTGGTTTGCGACGAGCCTATGCTTCAAGAAGTCCTTTCCCTCCTCCAATCTCAGCCTTACGTATCCGTTGGAGAGTTTGAACTCTTTGATAACTTTCCCAGTTTCTGCGTTACGAACTGGATATGGGAACTGGCGCTGTATCTCGAACTCCGGGTGATTTGCCAGTGGCTCCCATTCGTCTGACTCTACGAATTCACAATTTGAGTGATCACTCATTTTTTTTCTATCGATAAAACTTTACATTTTATTTTAGAGCAAAAAAAACATTTTGTCACGTAAACTACATTATTCGTATTTTTGATACTTTACAAACTAATATTGGCAGATTTTAAAGCTCAGCGATTGTTTATGGATGCAAATGGAATTGATAGTCATGCAAATGAATGATCGTAATAAAGTTTTGAATTCATTGGAATTGTTAGCATACTTAATTAAAAGATGCTAAGTAACAAATCCTCAAGATGAAACTTAGTCACAAAAAATTTCCTTCTGATACTTCCAGGCAGCGATATTAATACAACAATTTTTTTATCCATGGAAATCAAAAACCTACATATTAGCAAATAAATCACTTTGTAAATTTCTTGCTTGTTGATCAAGTTCTTTTTGATGCTAATGAGCCAATTAACTGAATAAATGGTGGAATGCTTTTAGAAAAACATGGAGAAAGTAAATTAATCCGACCAAATATATCGAAGTTGATTTCATTGAAAACAAAATATGTTGAAACAATATGAACTCCAGGTGGAACATTAGTAAAATCAATATAGCTATTATAGTCATATACATAGTTATCAACTGTTTGTGTTCTGTTGAAATAGTCTTGTGAATTAAATTCTTGATGATACATCGATGTATAATTATCATCAAAGAAATATTCGAGCGAAATATTTCCATAAGACATAGGATCGACTGTTGTGAAAGTGATAGTGATTGGAGAAGAATCTCCAGCGTATTGTGTTCTCGATTTAAACTTAAAATTAAAAGAATTTATAACTTTAAATTCTTCCTCTAAATTATATCGAAAACCAGGTTGTCTTGCAGCTTTAAGTACTTCTTTTGTGATTGCTATGTCTTTGAAGTGATTTGGAATGAGATTCATAGGCACAAGCGTTAATTCTATTTCGTAATATGTTGAATTAATTTTATTGATTAAAGTATTTTGAATATTGATAAGTGGAACACTGTAGCTATTATTCTTATATTCTATTTTTAACTCTGATTTGCTTGAAGTTAACTTAATACCTTCAATATAGAAAAAAATCTATATTAATCTTAATTGAAAGTTCTACGTGCCTGATTTCATAGTATTTGTTGTATAATGTACAAAGTTTGGGTCTTATTTCTTCATAGAAATTAAAGCGGATTTTTTCATATTCAAAAAATGTTGAATTTTGATCTTCAAAGCTCGTCCTCTTTCCATCGACATTGATGTGATACGTGTAAGAAGCCTGTTTGGCTATATTTGGAAAATTCCATAAAAATAGACCAGAAGGACTGAAATTCAAAAATAAGAATGAAAAAAAAAACACTTTTTCTATCACAATATAAACTTTATAAAAAAAAAAAAACAAATACTTATTTCCTTGATCCTGATCTTGCTGAGGAAATGATTAGATTCAATCCTCTATCAGGTAAATCAGATCCCATGATTCTCGGACGCATCATCTGGAAGTTGACCGATTTGAAGGTGTTATCTTCTCTCTTCAAGCTTGGCAATTGGTCTGTTGATTGTTTACTGGAGTTTCCAAATGAAACAACATTGAAATGAACGCTAGAACGACCTGTATATCCTCTTCTCATGGCTTCGATTCTTGCCATTCTCGCTCTGAATGCTGCTGAATAATATGGTCTTCCAACTGTCCACTTTGATGACTGCTGGAGCCTCCAATAGTCCATAATAGGGCTCTTTATCATCTTTATTGGCTTCTTTTCAACATTCGGACTATTAGATTTATCATTTTGATTTTCTTCTTCAAAAGCATATCTCACCAACGGCCTTCCAATTTGTTGTCTCATTGTTTGGGGCCTTGTTGATTCTTCTTCGACTTCCTTATTGAACTTCAATGCTTCATGAACATCTTCAGCTTCGAATGAACGTGGTTCAACAACTACATCATCTTTGTTGATTTTAATTAATTCCTGTTGACTTTGGACATTTCTTTGTAATTCATAACTTCCTTCTGATGATGCGAATGAATTATCAGTCGTATATTCATCATATATTCCTTCAGAGTTGCGTGCATGTGTTGGCCTTGGAGCATTCATGCGATTTTGATCATGTCCAAGCTTCCTGGACATATTTGGAGGCAAAGGAGATTTATCTTCGAATGAATTTTCTTCACCAATTTCTTCTAATATTACATTGCCTTTAGAGGATCTTGCAGATGCATTGCGCGAAGCATTGCTCGAGTTTTGATGAACACTGCTTCTTCGAACAGGCCTTGCAGAGCGCAGAGCGTCTGCGTTGTATTCAGGTTCAGAAATAACAGGAATATGAAGTTCAATGAAATACGAATTGCAAATTGTAACAAATATTTTTTCTCCATTTGGCGATTCACTCGATAAATGAGAATATTGGATTGTTGGACGACCAGCATCAAGAACATCATTAGTTTCAACAGAATATTCACTAATGCTGTAAAATTGGTTCTGTTCATAATTTTCTTCATTTTGTTGTTCAATGATTTCATTGTTTGATAAATATTGATTGCTTTGCTGTTCTTGAACAGCACTTGGACTCTCATAAGCACTGGAATGATTAACTTGTGATGGTGAGTTGATCTGATTGATTTGAATATTCGAATTTGATTGTTGATTATTTGTTGGTCTTGGTGAATTAATTAGATTTACTTGATGATTGCTGTTAGATCTAACAGTAACAGCCCTTGGCCTGCAGCCATTCAAATTAAATCTCATATTCTGGCCGCTTCCTGATGAACTAGGGCTGATTTGTGGTGGTTGTGGTTTGCTTGTTCCGCTTTCCGACGATAATTGCTGATTTGATGAAGTTTGAGGTTCTGGATCAACAATTCCTCTCATATTGTTAGAATTGATATTTCTCGATATAGTGGTATTGCTGACACCTTGCTGATCAGATTCAATCATGTTATCTGAATATTGATCAGAGTTTGGTTCAGATATTTTGATTGGATCCGTTTGTACTTCATTTTCTGTCTTTTCAATGATAAATGTAAATATATCTTCACTCTTAGTCTCATATGTTCGCTCAATCTCTTCAAATGGAATCTCGAATGAATGAATTTGATTTGACACGAATAATTGAGCCAATTGGAAAACTTTTCCTAGCATAAACTGCTCCTGCTCCTTAATAGCGAGTCTGCTAAGTGTTGTGATTCTCTCCTCTTCCTTTTGTTGAAAAATGTTGACTGTTTTTTCTAACTCGAGATTTTTCTCTGTCATTTTGTCCAAACTCGCCTGTGTCGCGAGTAAAATATTCTGTATCTCCTTCTCTCTCGTCATTGTGTTTTCAAGTTCTGCTTGGACCTTTTTCACGGTTAATTGCAAAGATTCTAATATCTCTAAAAAGAATTTTTCTCTTTTCTGCATCATTCCAAACTGCTCTATGAGTATTTCGCGCGAATATGATGATAATTGGCCTTCAACTGCTTTATCTGCCAAAACCAAATCTGGAAACTTGATTTCTTCAGTCTCATGACTGTGCGTTGCTTCGTAAAACTCGAAAAGTTTAAGACTTAATGCATTAACGTCGTCTAATGCTTGATGTAATTTTCCCTCGTATAAACTCATTTCTTTAAACAAGCCTTGGAGTGTAGGAGTCAGTGAATCAGCGAAAGATCTATGTGAATTTTCGATGTTTTTGATGTATTCTTGATCATCGTCGTGATAATATGTTTTTCGCATTTTCATCCAATTTCCGAGTTCTTTAAGTGCTCCCTCTTTGTTAGAAAGCTGTAAATCCTGGAAATTCTGCCGAATTTTGTCGAGTTCTTCTTCTGCTGGAATCTCATAAGTTTTATTCGCGAGATTTTGGTCCAATGAATCAAGAGTTGCAAGGATTTTGTTTGTTGCCGTGTTGATTTTCTCTGTGACATTTTCCAATTGCAATCTTGTGTCCATTTATTTTTTGACGTTTTTTTCTAACAAATTTTGACAAATGTAAAGAGTTAATTTTAAGATTTTATTATTCTCCACATGATGCCTCATCAAACAATCAAAAAAATTCAAAAACATCTTTTTTTATCTCATGAATTAATTCTCAATTGGGGTTTATTTCACCATCCTACTCCAATAAAAAAACGCTGCTTATCATTGGATATCAATATAAGTACTTATATCATTCAAAATCAAATTAAGAAAACATAAAAAGGACCTTTAATTAGTGTAAGCATGCTCTTTGGATATATGCTATTGATATAAAAGAAGTTTTTTTTAACGCTTCATTGTCATGAAAAATGATAATAAATACGCAGATCTTGTGTTGGAAATGCACTCTTGGCATGTTGGTTCAGATCCTTGATCACCAACAGCAGGAGGTTGAAGGAAGTTGGCTCTGGCGAGGCGCGCTCTTGGACATAAAATATTAAAGGCTTTTATCACGGGAACTAAGCAAAAGGTATCAGAAGGGTATTCTGGTAGAACAAAAACAGACTTTTGGATTTTGTTTATAACCAAAATCGTTGTATCCAAGTAGTAATCGACAAGGCCATTATAGTATACGCAAACTTGAATGATAGCAAAACATCCTGGTTGTAATTCGTTGCTTCTTCCTGTTAAGTTGAGGGTTTCAATATTCGTTGACAAGAGGAAAGCATCTCTCAGCAGAATACAAGCAGTGAGAGAAATAACTTTCAAAGCACTGTTATTGTAGAACGCTTTTGCATTTACGTTGACATTTCTACTAATAGATAACTCAGTTATTTGCAAGTTGGCAAAAGCTCTTTCATGAATCACAATTTAATTTTGAGTTTTTTCAAGGTGACGATTTTTTATATCTTTCCAGAAATATTGGTATTTTCAAAGGCTGAATCCACAATAAATGGAACACCAATCTGGTCTCCAATTAGCGACAGCTTTTTGCAATTATAAAAAGCAAATTCATAAATACTTTTCACGGTATTAAAATTAAATTCCTTGAGATTGATACAATCATGGAATGCATAGGAGCTGATTGATGTTAAACTGCTTGCAGCTACTCCCTCAAGGGATGTGCAGTGTGAAAAACAGTAATCTGAAATTAAGTTAACCATAGGAATGTTGATTTCCCTCAATGAAACACAACCGGAAAAAGCGTGATTATCTAAGAAATTTGCATTATTCAAACATATATTTTCAAGAGCAACGCAGTTAGATAATGTTCCGCTCGCAACACCACCAAGTCAATTTGATTTAATTGTTTTTAGAAAATTAGAATTGGAAAAGAAATAACTAGGAATGCTTTGAATCGAGTCAATATTCACTTCGATCAAATTGGGGCAATTACTGATTGAAAAATATTCGTAATTGAAAGAAAAACTAGATAGGTTAACCCACTCAAGGTTCTGCAAGCCACTGAAAATTTGAAAGTCAATAAACAGGTCTGTTAACATTGGACAGTCGAAAATCCGTAAATTTTGCATCCCCCTTAAACCAGTTTCAGTGCGTAAACTTACACATTGTCCTTCTATAATTGTTACACCAGGTAAATGAATTTCTTGCAAATTATTGCAATATTTTATGACAAAGGGTCTAAGAACTGTAATCGTAGGTATAGCTCTGATTTTAATGAGGTTGGGGAAGCTACTAAAACAATTAGAAATTACTTCAGTTCCTTCTCAGTTCAGAAAAACTTCTGTCAAGGATGCATCTCCACTATATTGCAGGTGTTAATATTTCATCAAAAAGTCATAAATCAAGTTTGCCATAGTGCTCATTGAAATAACTATAAATAAGCAGATACAAAGCATCTTAACTGAATATAAAGCAAACAACCACACATTCATATTCAAATATTATTTCTTTTTATTTGAGTAATCATATCTTTTAGTATTAAGCATTGAAAATCTGTTCTATGTACATGCATACATATGAATTACAACTAAAGATCTGCTAAAAAAGTATCGAATCCAAATATCATCTAAGTATGAAGGATTTCAAACGAACACACACATATATATAAACGATTTGCCTGTAATAAATGTTGGTTTTGTGCATAATTGGTAATTATTATATGAAAGCACAAATTTGGGCTCGTTAGTGGTACATACAGTAATGTACCTGGAGCGAAACACTTAAGTGATTAGTTATTAGGATTTGGTCTCAAATTGAAGAAAAGTTCATGAAGAATATCACTTTTCTTCATTTAAATTGTCACTTTTCATTGAAGTCACCCCTTTATAAAAAGATTTTTTCTTTATTTTACAAATCAGTTTTAACGTTTCATCGAAATAAAGAAGGATAGTAAGTATGCAGACTTAGTGTTCGATATGCACTCTTGGCATGTCTTTTCTGGTTCTCCATTTACAGACGGAGCTTGAAGGAGTTTGGCTCCGGAAATTCTTGCAATTGGACATATATCATTATTGAAGCCTTTGATTACAGGAATCAAGCAGAATGTATCAAATGGATAAGTTTCCAAGACAAATACAGCCTTGTAAATCCTGTTAATAACTAATATTGTTGAATCCTTGTAGAAGTCTTCCAAACCGTGATAATAAACACATACTTGAATTAAGTCAAAGCATCCACTTTGCAGGTCAAGTTTCCTACCATCGATATGAAGAGTCTTTATGTTCTTACAGAAATAGAAACTTTCGGATTCAAGTCTGCAATTCACCACAGAAACGGTGCTTAATGAAGAAATATTTTGGAATGCATTAGAATATGCAACACAAAAGTCATTTAAAACGACTTCTACAAGGCTTGAGTTCGAAAAAGCATTTTGATGAATATGAAAATAAGGGCCAATTGTAACTTTTGTAATGCGCATGTTGGAAAATGCATTCTCCGCAATGGAGCCTTCAGTAACATTAAGTCCAATTGATAGATTGCCAGAGAGTTGAGTTCCTCTAAATGCATAAGAACCGATACTAGATAAGTAGTTCAATGACGAGCCTAAATTAGACAATAGAATGCAACCATCAAATGCATATGAATAGATAAACTTTGTTTTTTCTAAGTTAATTTTAGTAATTTTTGAGCAATTTGCAAAAGCATAATCGTTAATTGAACTGATAGAAACAAAACTTATATTATTTAGATTTGTGCAGCCCTGAAAAGCTCGTGATGATATGAAAGTATCAATTCCAACTGAAGCAAATTTAGTTAATGATGTCATATCTTGAAATGCTGATTCTTCAATAAAATTCACATTTCCAACAGTAATTGCCGTCAATTTTGGTCCTTGCTGAAAAGCACTCCTTCCAATATATGATACACTAGTTAATTGAGAAAAGGTTAAGCTCGAGCATCCATAAAATGCGTATTGTTGGATAAATTCTAAGTTAGAACAATTCAATGTTTCCAAGCTGGTGCATTCATAAAAAGCATTCATTCCTACTGTTTTAAGAGTCGAGCTTTGAATCGATGTTATATTGTAGCAATGGTAAAAGGCGGATTCTTCAATTTCTAGACAACCTTCTAACGCTATTGCCTGCAGGTTTTGGCAATTGTAAAATGCTCTTGTAGAAAATTTTTGTACAGATCCTAATGTGCAAGATTGAAGTTGAGTGCATCCATCACAAAAACTGCAACAAACAGCAGTTAGCTTAGGCATGTAAATATAATGTATTGAAGTTCCGAATGCACGGGCTTCAATACTGAAATTTGTCAATTGTGGGAATGAAGCATTTTTAATATTCTCATGGTTGGCAAACGGCGATACCAAATAACCACTGTAATAACTGCCTTCTATTGTTGTAACGGATGGAAAGTAAATTTCTTGGAGCGAAGAACAACCCATGAATGCATTTTTTTGTATTTGTGTAATTGCAGTACATCCAGTTACTTTAGTAACTGACGCACAATTATAGGAGTAATACATAAAATTTGTGACAACAGTGGTGCCCCTCCCATTTAAGTAGATTTCCGTATCTGTTACAGAAGGATCGGAATTTGTGTCGTAATCTGATATTTCTTGAACCATGTGTATAGCAAGTTTTCGGAAGATAGCAGTCTTAAAGCCAAAAAAGCCCCAGAAAGCGAACATTTTTCTTTGATGAAATTTTTGGTACTTTTTTGAAAATTCTGAGTGATCACTCAAAATTAATTCTAACCTTGAAAAACACTTCAAAATCAGGATATATAGGATATAAGCTTTCAAATGTTGAAAAATTGTATTTCAGAAAAAATAAAATCATTTTGAAAAATTTGAATCAGAAAGATTTTTTAGACATCATTTAAGCAATGTTACTGGAACATTATATATAGTCCAACGATCATAATTTTGTCGTTTTTAATTTTGAAAGGAAATTAAGGTGAATTAATTTTAATGCATAATCGGATCCGACTACTACGGAAAATGGAAATTATCCCATTTTTATGCCTACTCTCATTTTTCAAAAAAACTTTGACTTTTTGCTCAAAAAAATTATCTTTTGACAATCTTCAAAAATAGAAGAAATGCATTGATTTTTCGTCTGCTAACTAATCATTAGCTGCACGTCGAAATTATTTCATTTCGATCATTTTTCAAAATAAATGTTAAATTCTCAATAAATGATAAATGATCAATGATATTCTCGATGGTTGTATTTTTTGAATGGCCATTGTTAACGACACGAATGCTTATTGTAATGATAAAACTGAGTAACTGCTAATATTTAAACTGAGGAGAATACTATTTCGAGCTAAATTTCGTTTTTACGAAGAGTTCACATTACGTACATTCCAAAGTTCTTAAGCTAAATATGATTACAATGGTTTCGTCATTACTTACAAAAATATGCCAAAAAAAAATCTAATATACAATATTATGGAATTATGTTTAAAAACGATGGCTTATTATTATTTAAACACTGTTGTATGTGAGTTCATATCGTTGTCGTTCAATATTTTATTTGGATATTAAATCTCTTTAAAAGTTCTCAAGAAATCGTACCTCTACTCAAAAGTCTGAGTTAATTAAAACCTGAGCACTGCAAATTAAACTTTGAAGCAATATTTGTGATTCGAATATTATTTGTAATCCCAAGACAGATGAGTATGATGAAATATATTACAATCGAAAGATTTATCATTTCCCAAACTGTTTTGAGCTGTTTACAATGATTGAAACTTATAGTTGAAATACGTTTAAAGAATGGTGCATTAATCATTTGAATTCCAAGGAGTAATGCAAATTATGTGAATTGGTCAAATGAAGAATATAATTCAGAGTTTTAATAAATTAGCATGAATTGTGTCCTAGGGATAAGGCATCAACTTTCCAGTTCCTCATTGGGTCAACAAATCTCCATCCGAATTGTCTCTCACGGAGCATTTCCATTTGCTTCTCTGATAATTCGAAATCAAAGGAAATGTTTCCTTTGAGGTTAACTGGGTTCATTGACATTGGAATAGCGACGACGTAAGGAGAACTCTGCAGAAGGAATTTCAAATCAATCTGCGCAGGTTTTTTACCTAACTCTTGTGCAATTTGGCATAAAACAGGATCCTGGAACAAAGGATAACCATGTGGACCTGCAAGTGTGGCTCTTCCTAAGCATGTGTATGAAATCATGTACAATTTCATCTTTGTGAGGTATTCAAGCATTAGTGTTTGCTGACTATAAAGATGTGATTCAACCTGATTGCAGTATGGCTGGATTTTAGTGTTTGGATCATATCTAATTCTTTCAATTTGTTCGATCGAGAAATTGGAAACACCAATGTGTTTGGCGAGTCCCATTTCGAGGCATTTTTCCATTCCTGACCAAGTTTCAAGAATGTCGATTTGTTCTAAAATGATTTTTCCGTTTTCATCCTTTGGCATGAACTCATCGTCTTCACGTGATTGGAAAGCAATCGGCTAATGTATCAAAAGTAAGTCTAAGTAATCTAATTTAAGCTGTTTCAATGTATGTTTAACATCAGCGATCAATAAATCTGGTCTGTGTTTGGTATTCCAGATTTTTTGAAGTAATCCAAAGTTCTCCACGCTTAACTTTATCACTTGAAAGGACTGCTTCAAGTGCTTCACCGATTATTTCCTGATTTTTGTAATATGTAGCGCAGTCAATATGCCTATAGCCACATTCTTTGATGGCACAGTGAACTGCAGCCTTTAATTACGCCGAATCCTTTGTGAGATATGTTCCTAAGCCAATACTTGGAATTTTGTCCATCTAAATGAAAAAATAAAAGGGGTTGCTTCGAACTCTGCTTTAAAAGTTGTCATGTAAAAAATCAAATTTGACTATGGATGTGCGAACTCGACATTTTTAAGGATCGCGCGGAGGGAGCAACCCAAGGACCCTTTATAAGGATGTCATTTTGGAAGAACCTTAGGAAAATGCAAAAACGCCTAAAAATTCATCTTCCAAGCAACGATTATTTTTTGAATTTTTTTCTGAAAATCGACCAGACCTTTTCAATTTTGTATAGCCTACAAAGTTTGCGTACTCAGAATTATACGCACTTAAGAATTTTGTGCGTGTTCAAATTTTTTGCTGCAAAATAGCTATATTGATTGTCCTGCATCTAAAATGTGTCAAAGCATTCAAATTAAAAATGTGCCATTCAATTCAATTTTTGTGGATGATTTTGCAGGGGTGGGTTTCGGAGCGGCGGCACCACTCTCAATAGAACCGAGCGTTCCGCAAAGCGGCACGCGTGGAAAATGTGCGTATTGAGTAAAAAAATAACGTGCTTTGCGTATAACCGCCGCATGCTTTTAAATTGCTAAAAATCCCATGATTTTCCCATCAAAAACACATGTTTAATAAATCCATTACCACCTAATAATGCCTCTGATGCTATATACAATGTTTGGATGGTACCCTATATTTTCGAACAGAGCTACTTTTTCCCTGTTCAATTTTTGGAAGAGTTTTGAGACCTTGGAAGATTTGAGAAACTTCATGAAATTTAGTGAATAATCTTCCAAAACAACATCCTTACCCTTTATAATGCAGTTTGGCCTCTATAATAAAAGCCCCCTTATTATTTTCAATCCCCCCTTTTATTGAAACTCTTGGAATACCCTTTATAACATTTTCTCCCCCATATTATCACATATTTTCCCTCGATAATTAATATAACCCCTGTGTAATTAGAAGAAAAGTGATAAAATTCGCTAATAAGGTGCTTCCACTATTTTTTGACACCTTGTTAGATTTTTCGAGTGTCTTTCTCCTTATTTCGTTAGGGACGCTATATATGATTCCAGGTATCTACCTTATGAGCAGGGTACAAATTGGCTGGGCGGAAGGAGTGCAAACACCTTTCTTCAATGTTGTGAAATTATAATCACAAATGCTACTGGTATATCTCTGTGGTGATATTTTAGGATACAAATATAATTCCTAAAAAATTGGCACAACAATGTTACTTTTCAGTGCGAAAATTTTCGCCATTCGCAAACTAGGTCTGCAATTTTACCGAATTGGCCCATTTTTGCCAATTCGCTCATCCATATTTTGACTGAAATATTTTTGTCGTGTAAAGAGCCTTTTGCCATGTAATTTTCAAAATCGTCATATTTCTAATACTTTTCATTCTTGACTTATTCAAGTTAATATCGATTGATAATCTCCATTTTACATCATTTGCAACAAATAATTGAACATGTCTAAATAAGTTTTAATCAAAAATATTCAAAAAAATTCTTGTTTCTAAATATTTTAATGATAGGACCAAAATATCTTAATCAAATAAAAAGCAAGCCATATGAAATTTAATTGAAGAAAGTATTTTATTCATATTATAAACAAAAATTAAATTTGTATAGGTTCAACTAAATAATATTCTTCTAATTCTTCGAATAAAGCTCTAACTGTGAAGCATGGAATTGCATTAACAATGTTACGAATGTAAGCAATGCCTTGCATATATTGAAGAGGCTCAATAAGCATGTCTTCAAAGGAATAGAAAACAGCACAGATCATTGGAACCAAGATCAAGAAAATGAATGCAATTATTGTTGTTGTATACATATATCCAATTGCTGGCACTTTATGTTCATTAATGATTCTTAAACTAGTTTCATATTTTTCGTAATCAATTTCTTCTTCATCTACCAAGAAACCTGATTCTCCATCACCGTTTGTTTTTGTAATATTTTCGACTTCGTGAATAGCATCAGGTAAACTTGGAAATGCTTCAATACCTAAATCATGAACTGTGTCTGCACAAATTCTGTTTCCTCGCTGTAGTTTCTTGATGTTATTAACTCTTTCTTCGTAAGTTAGAATCAGATTCGATTTCGTGTAAAAATCTGGAATATTGCTTTAATGCGAATATGTTATTAGGATACAACATGTTAAGGTAGAGAACATCTGTTTCACATTCTTTAACGCTTTCATATGCAAGTTTTATTGCTGATCCCATATCATTTGTGCTTCCCTGCAGTATCAAGTCCCAAATGTTTCTCAGCCTGTTTTTGGCTTTGATGAACTGTTTAGCGATTTTATTGATCTTTGTTCTAAGTTGGCGTGTGAGTTGAGTTTCTCTTGTATTGATGATGTTCGTTACGACAATTTCGAGCAGCTTAACCATATCTTCATTCTTCTTGATCATGTTCACGTGTTTGATAATGAAAGCAAGAGTACTTGAAGATTCGGGATATCTCGCAATGAACTTTGCATAAGCAGCCCAAACATCAACTTCATCTTTCCGATTAACAATTGCCATCTTGAAAATCGAAAAGTCCATACATATATCATGGCAATAGTTGAATCCTGTGATAATGAGCTGTTTCAGCTTTCATTTCGATTTCACTATTGTTATGTCTTGTGTTGATTCTATTTCATCTAATAACTTCAGGTCTGATTTAACACGTAAGCGAATGATTAAATAAGCAAAGCCGAAAGAAACAGCTGCAGCAAGAACAAAACTAACAAAGTACCATTCTGAATAAACGAATTCAGTATTGATACTAAAATAAATGTTGAAACCACTAACAAAAATACCTAAAATGCAGCCTCCAAGAATCATCATTTGGTTGGAATTCTTGATGAATGTTCCGCAATTGAAAACCGTGGAAATTCCAAATGCATATAAACAGAAGCAGCAAATTGTAATTCCCATTGTGAAATTGACATTGAAGTTTGTAGCAAGAGCGCACGACAATGTGTCGACAATCGTAATGATGAAGATTTTGTTCTGTGGAGGGCCTTCAAGATTTTGGAAACTTGAAGCTCTGAAGATGATTGTTGTCGTAAATATTTTGATCATCACCCAAATGTAAAACAGGCAAATTAGGACGGTAATCACTTTAAGAATTGTTTCAAGAAGTTTGAATTGTCTATCGGCGATCACAGGAGAGATCATCTGTCCCATGTATTGAGCAGCAATTGGAAGAATCAAATAAGGACCTATAGCGATGAAATGACTGAGATTTATAATTGATGTTCGTGATACTTTTGATGTAGACTTGTAGTTGAAAGCAGTGATAACTAAGTATAATCCGAACGCTACTAATAAGCTGTCTATTACTATTAGAATGATCTTTTCATTTCCTTCTCTGTATTGGATTGGAACTAAATGGAAGAAAACAGATGTTATTGAGATTGCGTTGAAAGTTAAAGTTCCGTAGTCATCAAGGATCCTCCGATGAGTTGGAAGAACCTAATTGCAGTAATTATCTGGTAAACGATCTTAAATCTTGGAGCATGGATATTGAAGTAGTTAAACAGCTCAACAAGAGCTTATGCAGTCTTCTGAGAAACAGGAACATCAACTAAATCTTCAATCTTGCTGGAGAGACTTGCAGAGAGGTCATTAGCTGAATTAGAGCCACTAGAAGGTCTATCCTGCATTCTAAATGGTTGAGCGCCTTCAAATCAGAATTAACAAATACAATTTTCAATGAAATTAAAAATTTCAGAGTACAATCTAGAACATTTCAATCAAAAGTGAACCTTTTAACTCTATAATATATAATATACACAATAAAAAAGAATTAACAAAATCTTTTAATGAGAGATAATGAGCAATACGAGTGCTCATGTATTATTAATCAGTATTTTAGAGATTTTATGTTGATTATAAATTCGTTATAGAAAAAAATCGGTTTCAAATTTAAGTCTCAAATAAAAGGTCAAAACAACTTTCATTTCTATCTACCAATATCCAAAATTCTTTTATATTTATGAGCATTTCAAGCCAAACAAGAAACTTTTTGGGAATTTGTAAAAAATTTTGGCTTTTCAGAAAATTGTTTCATTGTGCACTATGTGATCATAATAATGATTCCCAAATTTTATAATCATTATTTCAATTATCGGTTATATATTTTTAATCATCGGATATATTTAGAGACTTCCTTTTAATTTTATAAAAATCATTTTATTTTTTGTTAACATTTTTCAATTTGAATAGAAATTGTGATTGAATGCATCAGATTTTGCTACTGTAAATTGGGTGAAAAACTATTACAATTGAGGAGATTTATAAGGTTAAATTGTGAACTCTTAATGAGAAATAAAATTATGAGTGTTTTTATGCATTTGTTAATTCATCATCGAAGTTTATTATCCTATGAAGTGCCAAGATTGACAGAGAATAACAAGAAGTAATGATGAAATTACAGGCTCCTTCAAATTCAACTCTTTTTGAAACTGGAGTGCTTTTATTCTTGAAAGTAATGCATTTTTTATTGTGTTTTGGAGATAACGCATTAAAACATAAAAATATTTAAAGATCTTGTTCAAGGTAAATTGTGATCATATTATAGAAGTTTATATGAATATTCATCATATAAAATCATTTCATTTTCGATATTTCGAAAATCTTAAATTTATACTTCCCATTTTAAAGGAAATAGCAGTGTCATTATGCTTACCTAACATATTTATATATTATTTTGCTATTCTTTTGCATTTGAATGATATCTTTGATGATCATCCATTAATTGACAGATATTATTAACCCATTTGCAAGAGTACTTTTATGACATAACACAATCACTATGGTTAGTATTATGAATACGGTGGTAAGGCGAAATTTTGCTATTTTGAATTTAATCAGATTCAAAAATTTAATAAATATGATTTACTCATTAAATTGATAATAAATACTATTTACAAATGAAATATTTAATTCTATTTACATGTGAATCATAATGAAATATATGCATTTATTTTCACATAAAATCAAATCTTTTAATATATCATTAATTTGAAAACCGATTGTTCATTATAATTGGAAAATTATTTTTATGCAATTCTATTTAATTATAAATATGATTATAAGAACATTTTTTGAGTTATGAAAGTGATCTTGATTTTGATTTTAATAGAGTTGATGCTAAATGATACCTTCATATATAGTTACTTAAGCATATTCCAAAATGTATATATCTTCAGAATAAACTCTCGAAGTTCAATTGATCGAAAAAAAATTATTTACAATGTCAATAAAACAATTTTTGTAATTCGCTGATAAGAGGAACAAATATCACAATATAGATTTTAGATCCATCATTGAGTGTTTCATTACAATATTCCAAATGTATTTTAATATAAAAATGCATTCTTTGAATTCCAATGATTTTTGGACATCGAAATATATCAATATTCTTCCAAAACAATTGTGCATTAATAATATAGATTTAATACAAAACAAACAATAATAAAAATATGACTAAGCATTTCCTATGCTTTCAATGGAAGCAAGGCTCAATAAATCATTAAGATTCTTCTCAACATTCTCTTGAAGATTATTTATATCCGCTGTGTTTTCTTTTGGCGTTTCTTCTTTAATTTTGTCAAGTTCTTGCTTAATACTTTTATATTTATCATTCAGCTTTTGAACTTGGTGCTTTTTATGTGATAATGAAATCTTGTAATTAGTTCTAGTTTGCATGTAACCGATATTGAATTCATCGATTTGTTTCAACAATTGTTGTTTGTGATTTTGAAGACTTGTCTCGAGAACTGAGTATGGATTGAAGTTGTTGGAATGCTCCTGTTGGCTGTTGTCTATCGGAGTTAGTTCTTCTATTGCTTCATGAATTTTAACTTTTTCAATTAATTGCGAATTTAATTCTTCGATTTCTTGAGATAATACTTTTGTTGAATTGGATAATGTGAAGATATTTGACTCTATTTTCTGTTTCTCGGCATCTAAAATGTTCATTTGCTCGTTAAAATATTTCATATTATTATTAACCTGTTGAACAAGACTATTATAAGAAGAATGATATGCATCTTTGTTATATGTAACCCTCCTCCTGTCCTTAGAGTTCGATTCTTCTAATTTCAAGATATAATTTTGTGAATCTGCAATTTGCTGCTTCATCAATTTTATATCATCATTAACGTCTTTCAGACCCAAAACTTCAATCCTCCATCGTGTACTATATGTTTTAGATATATCATTCAAAATTTGCGATGTAGGCTTCTTTTCATCATAATCTTTTTCGAGATGATCTATATCTGACTTCAAGTTATCGTATTTTGCTTGTAAAAGAGAAATTTGTAAAGGCAAACTTTCTAAACAGTTAATTGGGACATCTCTAAGTTTTATAGGATTTATAGGTATATTTGATAAATCTATGGCATTATCGATGATCTTTAGATTGCTTACAAAGTGCTCTCTCACAGAAATTTCATTCGAAATTTGTCTTTCTAATGTAACTTGTTTTTCAACAAGCGTTCTACATTCTCTTTCTTCTTCAACGAGTGCATAAATGATATCTGTCAAGTCTATAGACTGCTTATTCATTAAAGAATAGCTGATTTGCGATTTTATGCGTAATAATTCGTTATTTGAAACTAAATTCTGTTGCTGTTTTTGTCTAGCTTCTTGTAAAAACTTATATCTTGTCTTTAATTGGTGAATTTGTGCTTTAATTTCTAATTTTTGATCGTGATATTGAGGTATGAATTCAATATTCGGAGCCTGAATCGAAATATTGTTGTCTCGTTTCGAAATTGGAGTACTGATAATTGCAGGCATCGATTCTTCATAATATTCCACTTCAATCGATGACATATGCAGAATAAACGTACAGTTTTATTTACATGACAAAAATCGTTTTATTTGACATAAATTTCTTTGTTCTTTAAAACTCTGTTTTTATTGTCTTATTGTCTTTTAAAGACGCTTTACAGGGTTTTAGAATGAAATGAAAGGGGGCAATAGTTTTTCCATGCTATTTTATCGGTATCAATATATCAAGAAGATGATCAAAATTTCTAAATTTATATTCAACATTGCAAGAAAACAAAGCGAAAGAATTGTTTTCATCCTCTATCTATGAAGTTTCATTCACAGAAAAATGTTTAAATCCGAATTTATAAATTTAGAATACTGAAAATCATTTAGTATGCAGCATAATTTATGGAAGATGATTTTGAGAATGAAAAATATGTTATATTTGTCACCATATTGAAGGTAACAAGCCAAAATTTAGAGAATTTTAATTTAATACGAGAATTACCTTAATTTGGTATAAGATTCTTAATTCAGTTCCAATGCATTACAAGTGCTCAAGTTTCATCATTAGGAATTTACAATATGATCTACCATTGAACATTTATTAGGAAATGAACATGCTATTCATTATATTTTTACTATTCAGGCTATTGCAAAAGTAATCGATGAATTCTGAATTGTTTCAAGCAAGCAAAAAATTATTTTCCATACGCATGTAAAAAGGATGATTGATTGCATAACATGTTTCTGATTTTGTCCTGAATTCACTCAGTTTTGTGTATAATCTGACTGATTCTTTCTATGAAGAATTGATTTGCAATAGAATTAGTTTAGATATAGAATCAAGTTATATAAGTATAATGAAACATATTTTTAAGAATAATAGAGCTTATTGATCGATGAAACATCGTTGAATTCCTTAAATTTCTATTTTCTATATTTCTTGTTCTATTGATGATTTATACACAGTAACAGCTCAATGATTTCTGATTTCTTAGAGATGCAGATAACATATTTAAGGAAAGAAAGTGAATCTGCGTTTTTTTAAAGTTGAAATTGAAATTTACAGGTTTGATTCTTAAATTCGATTATCAACATTCTATTTCCCTATTTTAGGAGCTGTTGAGTTGAAGCATGAGTATATTTCATGTTTCCTCGCTGAGCAATGATAAAATCAGATTTGATTTAGCCATTCATTTACTTTTACGGACTTCTAAATACAAAGACATAAATTTGCTTGTGATTTTGATTATGATATCACTGTGTTTAACTCATTTTCTTATATGTAATTTATCGAAAATAAATTTATCAGTATTTCGAATTTTTTATTGAACAAAAACGAATTGATACTAAATTTCATACAAAATCAATTTTGATATGCTTAAACAATGATACTCACTAATTTGAGCATGAAAACATCGCATATCAAAATTGATTTTGTATGAAACTTAGTATCAATTTGTTTTTGTTCAATAAAATTAGTTTCTCAAAATGAAACTTAATGATAAATCAACAAAAATTTACTATAAACAAAAGCCTATTGGTTACTATCATCATTGCATTCATGATCACTATTCAATTCTTCATAATATCCATTTGCCATAAGAAAATAATTACGAATCTCATCAAATTCCATGAAAGAAATTCGGTGAGAAGAACTTAATATAGTACCAAGAGCAAGGATTGCTTCTGGAGTGAATTCAAATCCCTCTTCTCTATATTTATCAAATTTTGTTTGATCTATTTTAATTGATCCGTTTGGTGAAGACTTCTTTAAGATATTTCTTGCATATTGTGTAGAAAATGCAAAAAGAGCTTCATAAATTTCTTCTGCTGTAATGTTCTGTTTCCCTTTGATTTTAGCAATTCTTTTGGACTCTGTTATCAAGTTTTCATTCAATAGATCAAACGGGTCTTCTATTTCATATGTTGATGTATTTGATCGCATTTTGTTGACTTGAAGTTCTCGAAAGAGATATTTTGCTGCTTTTTCAACTACAGTTGCACCTTTTGATAACAGATACTTTCGAATTTCTTTGCTAGTGCAATAAAACAATGGAGTTCTGTATTTGTAATCAAGAGCATTAACATCACAGCCAGAATCAATTAAAAGCTGGACAACATCAAATCTATTGCACACTACAGCGAAATGAAGTGGCATATTTGTAATATGTTGTACCTGTGATTTAGGAATGTTAATATCGAAACGGGGATACTGATAATCTGAAGTAGGACGATGAAAACTATTGTGCTCTGGTCGATAAACTGATTCAGGAAAGATTGATTTAATTGACAATGATGAAGTGAAGATAGAATCCTTTGTTTCATTTAAGAAATAATTTCCTGGTTTGTGAATATTGGCTCCTTTACTGATCAGGTGCTTAATTGCTTCAACTGAACAGAAATTAATAGCAACTAAGATATCAATCTTCAATCCATTGTCGATAAGAAGTTTCTCCATTTTCGGACTTTTACTCATTGTCATAAAAGATTGTTGATTGAGATTATTTGGATCAAATCCAGCTTCGAAAAATGCTTTCACAGTTTCAATCTGATTCATGCCTACAGCATTTTCAAATACTCGGCCGAGAGCTAACAAATATGTGTGATCAATATTTCTGAAATATTCTTTGAGTGCAGAAACGCAAATATCATTAATACAGTTAACAGAAAATGATTCTAATCCTACAACCGGTGTCTTTCTTGAGTAATCGAATAAATACTTGATAGCCATTGGAGAATTGCAATTATATGCACACATTATATTGTTTGAAGCTTTGATAGGAACTCCGCAATTTTCAACTAAATATTTGAACAAATCAAATGAATACATCATTGATAAATCGGAAATACTGCCATTAAAAAGATGAAAGAACGCGTGTAAATTATATGATGTATATGCAGTGTCGATATTCGGAATTATACATTGCAATTTTGAATTTGCCCAATCATAAATGTCGTCTCTGTGTGAATACACAGCGGCAATTAGAACTAGGTCCATTGGGTGATTGTTTTGATGCAATATATGAAGAATTTCATGATTGCCACTAAATGCGGCAAAAAATGCTGCATTTTTATGTATAAATACATCGTTAAGGAAAAGAAATTTAAATATGTTGTTTGCTCCATAGAATGCTGCGAATGTTGTGGCTCTAACATCGCAAGGATAAAAGAAATCGGAATTCGAAATTGATAATTCAGCACAATTGATGTCATTGTTATTGGTAAATTCGCTAAATTCATCAAATTTATCGTATTTTATAATGTATTCCAAGGATTTGGGAGAATAAGAGAGTTCTGGATTAATATCATTTGAATTTTGTTGTTTTGAGATTGCGTTTAGGTACTCAGTGATGTTTTTACGGGTGTTTGGAAACAAATGTTGATAATTAGGAAATAATTTATCGATTCTATCGAAAAGTCTGAAATAAAAGCCGTATTTCTTCAACCTTATGATCGAAAAGTACGTCAATCTGCATAAAACGTCGTATAAATAGACATTATCGGTAATATAATTTATCAAAACTTGTAAAGTTTCGTCAAAAGTTTCTTCTGAGATGTTCTCCAGCATGAAATCGATGTTTTCCAACGGTTTAAGTTCATCTGGGATTTGGATATCAGAAATTGAACTTCCTGACATTTGATGAAAGTGATTGTCTGGATATTTTTTTAGAAAAATGATTCATTGGCAAAATTTGTTTTGTGTGAATTAGATTTCCAGCAAACCATGGCATAATGATAGATCTCATTGTTGATCATTGATTCCCAAAGCCGAAACCCAAAATTTCATATATTTTCCCAAGATTTCATGAATTTAAAATTGATATGCTTAACAAGTGACAAATTTCATAGATGTGTTATTTCATTCTTTATCTCTTTAATTTCAATTGAAATGGAGTTCAAAATGAGATTGACTTGAACATTGAAACTATTTTAAGCATTCCATGAGAAAATATATATGACTATTGTTGATTGGAACAGATATATAGTTCTTTTTTTCGGAGTAACTAATAGAAATGAGTACTTATACTCTCCATATCGAACTTAATACAGATGCATTGTGTTGTTATCTGGTTTTCATTTGAGATATTTGATCATTATTTTATAAACGAATAAACAGTCTAATGTTAAAGGGAGTAATAATGAAACTTCGTTTATTTCGGTTATTAATGCTCAATTAGAGCTCAATCCCAAATATGAAAATTTTTGAAATATATAATCAACAATTAATGATTCATTATATATCATTTGTTATACATTCGTATAGTATATTGATTTTATAATATTCAACTTTGCTTATTTTCAATCTTAATGATGAATATCGAAGAATAATGAAATCTGAAATAATATTGAAGTTATAGTTGATAGGCTAATATAAGAGTTTATCCAAAGAAGTTTTTGATGTTGTTGGCAGTCAAAAGTTCAACATCAGCGCATTCTATTTCTTCATCACCTTTCATGATAATGTTTTTATCTGCCAAAAGCATCACTGGTTGATGGTCACTTCCGTCGACACTTCCTTCTATTGCACAATCGATGATACCTAATATTTCGATATCTCCTTTTCCTGTAATGAAATAGTCGATTCTCCATCCTTGGTTCTTCGATTTGGCTGCTCCACGATAGTTAAAGAATGTAAATTCGTGTGATTCTGGATGCAAATGTCTAAATATATCAATATGGCCTTCATTGAGGAACTCATCAAACCATTTTCTCTCATCATTTGTATATCCGGCCACTTTTTCATGTCCTTCCGCTTGCCAAATATCAATTGGCTCGTGAGCAACGTTTAAATCGCCTGTCCATATCACAGGTTTCTTTTTCTCGAGTTCTTGTATATGTTTCTTTATCTTTGGATTCCATTCATTAATCTTATAATTTAATCTGCCTAAATCTTCGCCTGCGTTGACAACATATGTATTAATCAAGTAGAAATTCTTGAATTCCATTGTAATGCATCTGCCATCAGGATCTTGGAAACTTCTCTTCACAGAAACAGGTTTAAATTTCGTATAAATGCATGTTCCAGCGTAACCTGCCTTTTTAGCATGGAAAAAGTATCCCTTGTATCCTGGCAACTTGAAATCTTTCAGCGATTCTTTCATATCTGTGTGAAATTTTGTTTCTTGAATACAAATAACGTCTGGTTTTGATGAATTGATGTAAAAAGTGAAATTATCCTTCCACCTGGCTCTAAGTGATGCAACATTCCATGTTACAATCTTCACAACAGAACCAGTCGTTGTAACCTCGGAGCTCATTAAAATTGCACGTTTAAAATTTCAAAATCTTTTAAAACTTAATTACAATCATTTTTAAACGTTAAATTCATTTATTATCTCAATGGTAGAGTAATATTTTTAAATAAAAAAATTGTGTGGTGCAAAGGTTGAAAAAGAAGAAGGTCAGTGAAGACAAATCCAAGAGAATTGACTCAAATTGTTACCATATGTTCGCTGCCCTGCATACATCATTTTCTAGTGAGGCGCGTAAAAACTGGTCCACCGATTTCTAGATAAGAGCACAAAAAGATGAAATACTTTTGGTCGTTGATTTTTATATGAAAAATTCAAATTTGGAAAATTTTGAGACAATTTTGAGATAAAATGAAAAAATAACTCCAGAGTATTGATTTATAATTATCAGAGAGTTGGAATCAACGGAAATATCCAGATTTTAATTGGATTATGACAAAAATAGCAAGTTTACATTTTTACACGGCAAAATGGCAAAAATTGTTATTTAGTATTTCGACAACTAAAAATATTCCGAATTTGATTCCATAAATACTGTCTAATGACTGCTATAAGGTTGGATATTTAGAGGTTGTCGCGTTTATTACTACTTTCATTAGAATATACATTGTTTAAAAATGCAAAGCATAAGAACATGATTTTTATCGCATACATTTTAGGAAATGGGATTCGTTTATAAGAAACTCAAAATTGGCGGACCAAAATCAACTCAAAACAGCGTGAAATACATATGCTAGGTTTGCAGAATTGTATGTGCTTTAGAAGATTCTCTTGGCTTTTTAAAAAGATAAAATATTTAATTTCTGTGATATACTTTTTTGTGTGGATTCAGATCATTCATGACGTAGATTGTGATTTGTGATATATTGAAATGACTGGATCTGAGATTAATATTTAATCGAGAATATATTCATAAGAAATTGAAATATGATTCTTTCCCTTAACATTGAAATGTTAAGCATATAGTAGTCTTTAACATATCTTGGTCCCAGAACTTAGAACGTTCTCTACACAAGAATGTGGATCGTTTTTGCTGCAAACGTGAAAAAAAATTTGACGGCCTACATCTGTTGAAAATTTAAAATACCTTCTTACTCTTTAAGGTTATACCTCGGATGGAAAAAGTTCGGATTATCTTTATGTCCTATTGTGTAACAGCTAAACGCACATAAAAATTCTTTTAACTACTAGATATACATATGTAATGAATCAGTTAGAAATTCATAATCAAGACTATATTTGAATTAATAGTGATTTTTTAAAAAAATCGAAATTTTGCATTATTAAGCGAGCAACATATAATTATTTTGACTTTTATATATGTTTATAAGCTTCGTTTAGTCATTATATATATATAAAAATTAGTAGTCAATTTTATTGTATCATCTTTCGTAGTTATAGTGTCAGTATAGACATGAACCTGCAGCTGTAATATGAATGCTGCAGAAACCTAACTTTTGGAGATACGAATTAGATTTAACTAATTTTAACTATATATGCGATGTTTTCTAAAAATATATACATGCATTATTGATGTGTAGTAATATACTCAACTTTAATTGATAGTATCAATGAAGGATAGGTAAATTGGTGATGAAATTTCGGCAATTTAAGAAATTTTACAGATTTTTCTATCTATTGGGTATCGAGATACGATATATAGCTCCCACGATAATTGGCTTTGCGTATCCATGTTGTGGGCTGAACACTTGATGTCAAAAAATTAACGTCTTTTTCATATGATATAAAAGTGACAAAATGATTCATCATAATATTATTTGTTTGGTATTTTGGTTTCGCTGAAAATTGCACACTTATCTGAATCGAAAATAATAATATCCGCCAAATATTTTCATTGATAGCAAAAAGTTAATATATTTTTGTTTAGATACTATATTTACCTCTGCTATTCATAGAATACATTTTGGTTGTACTTCTGTACATTGTCATGAATTATTATTTTATGAATACTATAGGATCCCCAAGAAATTGATCAATTGTCACATCGAATAAATTTTTCTTTCATTCGAATTACATTAATAGAAGACATCGAGAACTATTGAAGGCTTCATTTTGTACATAAATATTAGCAAAATATCAGTTAACTCATCAATGAACTTCCAATAATTTAATTTTATTTATTGGGTTATTTCTGTTTGGGTGGCAGAAAACAATGCTCCTGAACAATGTAAATGCATGTGCGTCCATACATTAACTAGAATAATAATGCATGTTCATAAAATGCATGATGTTTATAAAAAAATGAAAATATTGATCCTAACCGTTATGCCATATTTGTCATGTAAAGTCAGATTTGAAATCAGATATATGATAATTTTCCAATTTTGAAATCTCGAGAACTCAGGTTCACCAAGCTTAGTCCTTAATAGGACATATTCCCCATGCCACATGGAATACACTATATAAATTTTATCGAAAAAATTGGGAGGAAGGGAGGTAGGAAGGGCTTTAAAATTTAGGGCATTTATTATATTTTCGAATTTTGCATTGAGATAAAATGGAATAGGATATAGATTAAGTTGTCCCTCAATAGATAAATTTCAAATGCATTGAGATAATTTATTTCATTTTGATACATTTCATATTCGAATGATGATATATTGAAATAATATGAATGTTCAATTGCTCACATCTTAGATATATCACATCGACATGAGAAGAATTCGGATGTTTGAGAAAAATATTTCTGGAAATTTCCTTGATATTAGGATTAGAGAAGCATATCATCAGTTATCCACCTTGTTATGAAAAGAAGAAGACAGTATAAACAAAGCCAACTATTGACTCTCCTCCTCCACAATCACCACCACAGATATGCTCATCCATCATCAATCTGATCAGAGAGGTCTGCAAGATCAGAGAAGCCGATCTTGTACCGATGCCTCCATTTATTCGCAATCCATTTTTAGGACAGTTTCTTTTTGACTGCCCTTTGATGACGTTATTATTACCATTGAAGCCAAAGGTCGCAAAGACATCTGAGCCAAACTCTCCTTTATATTTTGCTTGCTAATTCAAAAAAATTATTCTTTTGTATTCTGCAAAAGAGAGAATAGAAATAGACACAAACATGTTGTGTTAATGAACTTCACTTCTTTCTATTCATATCTGCCAAATTAATTTTCGAAGTTTACTGTCACATGCTTTTCGGCCATATCGAAAATTGTCGAAAACAAGGTTAATAATAACAAGACTTGATAATTTGATTCGGCTTTCTGCCATGAGTATAGCATTTAATCAGATTTTGTGACAGTTGCATTGTAACATTGGCCTAAAATCGAAGTAAATTTTATGACAATAAACTTTCTTCTATTCCATTATACATTCTAATGGATCTATAATCTATTGGATTCCACAATTATGTTAGTTAGCTATGATAAACCTTTCTTCAGTACTTCATCCATTTCCTCATTAATTGCAATGACCAATCATTGGATCTTAAACTCTCCTAAACCAAAAATAAACTTGATGCAACTCTATGTTGAATTCATGAACAAAAGAAGATCAAAACTTACTATTTAGAAGTATATATGGAAGATCGTTTAGATGTGAAAATATTCTATTTATAAATGAAGTTGACAATCATATATTTATAATGAAGATAGATGCGAAAGATTAGAGCATAGATAAATGTTTACTGGACGACTTGCTTGAGGACATCACAAATGATGTCTTCAGTGACTTCCTGGTGCCAACCAAATGGTTGTTGCCCATTGAATCCATGACCCAACATTAAAATATGAGGATTTCAGCTAAGATCAATTCATTAATAAATGACTGAGTAATGTGTGTAGTGAGATGAACAATGAATCATTGCTATTCATAATTGTTTCTTCTATTGTGTTATACTGACCATTAGATAATAAATTAAATTAATTCAATATGCTGGGGCCAGAGACCCGATTTTTTAAAAATTCTTGTGTGCAGCTGCAAGGGCAAAAATGTTTCTTTTCCAATACGTAAATTGATTCTTGAAATATTCCCAAACTATGGTTTTTCCATATGGATCTGACATTGGAACAAACCCTAAGTTTCACTGGTAGGGATTGTTGGATTTCGCGCCAGTGGCCGGCTTTTTTTGACCCACTGTAACAGAAAAGGAAAAAAAACTCACTTTTGTAAAAGCATATCCCAAACAGAGTTGCCTAAAGCGGTATATGATATCCCGTAAGCTTCAGCCCAAAATCTAGGGCGAAAGGGAGTTTCATCATATTTTGTATGAAACAATTTATAAGAAAGCACATAAGATGAGAATGAACTTGATGCATTTGAGAGTTACCACATTATGCAATTAGAATTCTAATGCTAAGGTAAGAAAAATGTTCATTCTGAGAAGAAAACAAACAAACAAACAAAAAATAGTCGAATAATGGAGAAAAAAAATAGTGAAAGTAGTGAATGAAGCAACAAAAATATTGCTTAAAGTTATGAATAGTTCATAAAAATATGACTGAATAAAGCGTGTAATGAAATGAATTTAGAAGCATAGTTGTTCGCAATTGTTTCTTCGTTATTGTGATTCTCAATTATGAATATTAATTTGATTTGCGCTTGACACTTAAATGTGGAAAGATGTGATAATGAATTCAATTCATTCGCGGTGATAACTTCTATTGTGTTAATGGTACCTCCTTCAATATTTGTCGTAAAAGCATCAACTTTGCATTTACGAATCTCGTAATATCCCGGACCCTGCGTGCTAAATATTGATCCTGTGCCATATGGACCAAGAATTGTGCAGCTTTCGATAACTGCAGGAGCATATGAATAAAAAATTCCCCAACTTGATGATGTTTGCGAATTATTAACGAAATTGCATGAATAATCATAAAAATTGTCTGAAAGTGAATTTCCATGAAGAAAACAAATATTATTCGCTAAATTATTTTCAAACGTTGAATAATTTGTTGTACATTTCCCTTTTACATGAGAAATGAAAAACCCTGGTGCTTGGTATGCAGAATTCTTTGAAATATTTGATGAAAAAAGTCCGCAAATTCCAGAGTATGAAAAAAAAATGTAACTTTGAGAGCTCTGAGAACATTGTGAGATAGAACACTCAATAATAAGATTGTTCCAATCCGACGATGTCATAATATATGAATGAAAAGCATCTCCGCTTGTGACGAAAGTATTTGTTGTACAAAATCGATGTTGGATGATTCGACTGGTGCAACATATGTATATAGCACCACCATTACTGCTTCTTCGGCAATTATCAAAGAAACAGGATGAATGAAGAAATTTTGGTGACGCGTTTTCTATTATAACACATCCTGATGTCAGATCGTAGAAGATGCTAGAATAAATGTAGATTTCGGCGTTGTTTTTGTCGATTGTGCAGTTTTTGCAGTGGTCGTATTTTTGCCCGCTAAATGATGTACCGAAAAACTGCTCCCATAGGTCTTCAGGAGCAAAGTCGCTATGGAAAAGCATCAAAACACTGAAACATGCATTCTGGTGTCATCTTACATTTTCAATTGTGGCAAAAACAAATTCAGAAAAAAAAAATCCAATAAAAACGCATTGTTAAAAAACGTCACAACCTGAAAATACGCCATTCCTACATCCGGGTCATTAGATGTGAAAATGGACTTTATCGGAATAAAGTAGTTTAGCGGAATTAAGTACCCTTTTTCCGAATAAACTCAATTAGGAATAACCGCCGGAATTTGTCATTGGAATAATGGAATTTATCCGATTTGCCATAAATATATGGAATTATTTCCCTATTGGAATTGAGACTTAAGTCGATATAGTCTATTGGAATAAACTTTTTGGTGAGGAATAAGGTTTAAGGATTTTTGAACAGTTATTTGCTTTCGAACACATTCTGTAGTTGTTACCAGGGAATGTCCATATAATGTTATTATATTCATGATATGCATAGTATTATAATATATTTATATGCTAAAAGCTAAGATGTATAAATGCTGTTTTTCGATTATTGTATAATTATTGCTCAGAAAGTTTCCCCTTGATTTCCAAAATTTTACCCTTATCCACCAATGGATTTAACCTTATATTGATTCGCAATTCCTATTATTTCGGATTTGAAGAATAAAGGGTACTTTATTCCAATAGACTATATCGACTTAAGTCTCAATTCCAATAGGGAAATAATTCCATATATTTATGGCAAATCGGATAAATTCCATTATTCCAATGACAAATTCCGGCGGTTATTCCTAATTGAGTTTATTCGGAAAAAGGGTACTTAATTCCGCTAAACTACTTTATTCCGATAAAGTCCAATGATAGAATTGAAATTATGATTTATTAAATTTATCTTCTTCTTTTTTGCGCTGTTTGTATTAACAATGTTGCATGGATTTTATTGGTGAAATGAACTTGGAAAATTGAACTGAATCCAATACAACATAAATGATTTGCCAGAAAAAGATAATGTAAGGATAACGAATTAGATAATATTCTTAAGATAATTCTGATTCAATATCATAATAATGATAAAATGTGATAGATTGATCTCATACCATAATGTTGAACACTGAAATGAATAATAAAACATTTGTATTACTACCACATGGGAAATTCGACTTTATCATTTGATTTCAAATGGGATTCCCATCAATGAAATTGTTACCTAGAAGTATGTAATTTATTTTGAAATGTCAATTTAAAGCTTGAGATCATTGCAACTTCATGAGCCTATTAAAACCTATAACCGACACAATCGTGTCAACTTAGTATTCTTAAGAGCACTCAAGATATCTCTGTAATACATCAAAAAAAATGTTCTGAACATTATTAATGATGCAGTAATTAAGAACTGTCTTTCAATGTTAGATGGATTAATTCATGATCATGAAGCCACTTCTTTATAAGGGTGCTAGTGCATCTGACACTGCTTCTGAAGAGAATAACCATGTTTTTGGCATAATTCCATATAAAATAATACACAACAGGCGTAAATTCAATGTTCTTTAAATGCAAGAAAGATTTAATTTTCCAAAAACTTCTGCAGAAAGGAATAAATTGAACTCCTTAAATCAGCACGCGACAAATTGCTTGAAGCTCTCAAAGATCAACAATTAAAATTTGATCCAATCTCAGTTTAGCAATTCAGAGAAGATTTAAGTCTGCACTCAAAGCTTTCACCGGCTTTGATTAATTAAAATCAATAATTTACATGATCTTTGTGTGTAATTAATGGAAAAATTCATGAGGCAGCAATTTTCTTTTGCTGGAATCGATTGTCCAATGAAAAGAAATACAATGCTTTGATTGATTTGATACTACTATCAAAACTCTATATAATATATGTTCCATTTATAAATAAAATGCTTTCATTGAGAATATATGTATATTTCTAATGATATCAAAAAATTAATGAATATTTTTTAATCATTTGTAGAAAGATTGGGGTATGATTCTATGGCCCTAATTAAGAATTTATTTATGAGCTTAGGAGCAGATTAGAAGAAAAAAAAATTGAACATTTTAAAAAATAGAGATATAAAAAGATCTTTTTTCCAGGTTTATATTTTTTGCAATGTAATATATTTTCAATGTTCTTTTTGATAGTTGCATAAATTTGATGAATTTTGGTTAAATAAATGGGAAAATGAAAAACTAATGAGTAAAATATTCACTACATAGTGTGTAGAATGTAGATCTGCAGTTAACTGAGAGTCTCTTAAATTTCTGTTAATTATAATCGTTAAACATAAAAATAACATAAATGTCACGATCTTCTGCTTATATTGACCCAAGCCTCGAAGATGGTGGTGAGATTATCTTTGATGAGGACGCACCTCTAAAATTCCAGGATGAACATCATCAGATTGTTCCTGATGCTCCTTTCCATATGAGAATGATCTCTTATGAAGACGGTGCAAGGTGCCGTATTGAGGTCACAATGGAAGCTGACTTATACTTTTTCTATTATGCCGAATTCGACGAAAAATCATTTAATGATTCCTTCAAGAAACAATCAGGATTATCGATCAATTTCAGAGATTTCCAAAAGAGTATAAAGAAATACATCGAAGCAAACTCTCAAAAGGATCCAAACTACACAGTTGTATTATCACAGGGTGATAATTGCCAGCTTGGCTTTAAACAGAGCTTAGAAATCAAAGAGGTCGATCTCTTTGATATAGAGCTCGAACCAGAAACAGACGAATTCATTAGAAGACAGATTCAATACAGATTTGATAAGGCTAGAGCCGATCTCAAGACAGCTAAAGAGCAGAAAGAAGACCTCTGCCGCACAATGAGAGTTAATGAGCCAAAGTCTCAGAATTCCTCTGTACCAAAATCTCCTGTAACACCACCAAAGTCTCCAACACCGCGCAAGTAAATAACTATTTTATATTAACACAAATCACCTACTTATTATCAAAATTATATCATAATTTTTTAATCAATATGAAAGCACATCTTTCTCGATTGTGAGTATTGACATGTACTATGTGATGAGCATATATATGAATAGAAAAAGGATTAAGTAAAATTGAATATAATATGGTGTGAAAACTTGATATATAACTGTGTATATACAAAATATATATTGGCAAAAATGTTTTTTATAACATATCTTGATGTTAAGTTGATAGAAAGAGAAAATATCAAAAATGACAATATTTTTTGCTCAATTTTACTTATTTGTACATATTTCACAAAACCACAATTATACATATCTGGAATATATAGATTTGTGCATTGAAATATAGCGATTACTATAACAGAAGTTGATTTATAACAATATTCACAATGAAAAATATGCGAAACTTCGTATATACGCTATCCAACAGTATTCCTGAGAGTTTGCATCAATGAAATCATCCAAAACTCAAGGGAAACATAGGCGGTTTTATTGGACGATAATGTCATTCAATCAAACCGCTCCCTTCATTTCGATGGACTCTTTAATTCCAATTGTCAACGATTTGCAAAACGTTTTCAACACAATTGAAGGAGATCTCGTGGACCTCCCGCAAATCGTCGTTGTTGGTTGCCAGTCCTCTGGTAAATCATCTGTCTTAGAATCAATTGTTGGTCGCGATTTCTTGCCACGTGGCGCAGGCATCGTCACACGTAGGCCTCTCGTGCTGCAATTGGTCCACGTTGATCCGGAGGATGATCAATATGCAGCATTCCTTCATCAGCCAGGAAAGAAATACACTCGTTTTTCAGATATTCGCGATGAAATTTCAGCAGAAACCGATAGATCAACAGGTATAGGCAAAAACGTTACAAATCAACCAATCAACCTCTTAATTCGCGATTCGTCAGTTCCAAATCTTACAATGGTCGATCTTCCAGGTCTTACAAAGGTCGCTATCGAAGGACAAGATCCGAACATTGTCGAAATGATTCATACAATGGTTCTTCAATATATCACAAAACCGAACGCGCTTATTCTTGCTGTTACACCAGCGAACCAGGATCTCGCCAACTCAGACTCCCTCAAGATCGCTCGTGAAGTCGATCCAAACGGTGAGCGCACAATTGGTGTTATCACAAAGATCGACCTTATGGATGCCGGAACTGATGCTGGCGCTGTTTTGCGTAACGAAATCTATCCACTCAAGCTTGGTTACATCGGTGTTATCAACAGGTCTCAGAAGGATATCGATAACAAGCGCCCAATGAGAGAAGCCATGCGCGCTGAAATTGAGTACTTTGAAAACAATCCAATCTACAAGAATTTACTCGATCGCTGCTCAACGAAAATCCTTTCTACAACACTCAATCGTCTTCTCGTCGACCACATCAAGAAATCAATCCCAGGTCTCAAGACACGCGTTACAACACTCATTCAGGACAAGGAGCGCGAACTTGAGCGCTACGGTGAGGATCCGGCAAATGGCCGAATGAAGGCAAGCGAGCTTATCCTCACAATCATTCAGTCATATGTTCAGGGATACGAAGATCTCATTGAAGGTAAAGTTAGCAACGAAATGGATAACGAAGTCAAGGGTGGTGCCAGAATTCTTCGTATTTTCCAGGATTACTATGAGAAGGCTATTCACGACATTCCGCCAATCACCCAGATGGATATCAACGAAGTTATGTATCTCGCTCGTAACCAGGCTGGCATTACAGTCCCAATCTACGTTTCTCACCAGGCATTCGAGTCCCTCATTCGCCGCCAGATCGAGAAACTCCGTCCTCCGGCTATGAAGGCTATCAACCTTGTCGCCAACGAAATTCTCCAGATTCATGCCAACGTTAACTTCCCAGAGCTTGAGCGCTATCCACAAGTTAAGGATGCCATCCGTAACGTTGTCGAAGACCTCGTTAACGGCTGCGTTGAACCATCCGTCAAATTCATTAATGATGTGATGGATAACGAGAAGATTTTCATCAACACAGCTAGACACGACTTCAGAGGTGCTGCTGTCCTCGCCGAGAAGAAGCTCAAGGAAGATATCCCAATCAAGAAGGACAAGAAGACACTCCAGAAGGAACAAGCTCAGCAACTCATCCAGCTCGCTTCCAGATACTTCGAGCTCTGCCGCACACAGATCATGGACGTCATTCCAAAGGCTGTCGTCATGATGCTCGTCGACGGTAGCAGGAAGGGCCTCAGTGAGACTTTGTTCAGGAAGATATACGGTTCCGGCCTCGCCGATGAACTGATGAAGGAAGACCCGAGGATTACGAAGAATAGAAAGAAATGCACAGAGTCTCTCGAAGCCCTTCGTAAGGCCTCCGAAATTCTATCCAGGGTAGGAAAGTTCAGGATTTAAATAAAAAACTATTTTTTCGTATAATCAATTTCAGGCAAACAATATAAAGTAGTAATTCTTTTTAAAGATCTTAAGCGTACTTTGTATATGAGACTCTCTCTGAAGATGATGAATGCAGTTTCCGAGGAAATTAGATTTGAAAAGAGAATGAGAAAACTAAATTGATAAATCAGCTACATAATAGCTGAAGATTAACTCGCTTTAGGATTAGCGATGCTCTTAAGCTGGAGATCCTGAACAAAAAATGTTCAACTTATACATGATATCTGAGTAGTGATAGAGTGGATTTTGACACCTGCTGAGATGAAATATCACTGTTATGCACATTTAGGAACGTCTCTGCTCAACTTTGAAATTACCCTTTGGAAAAGTGACACATTTTGGGTGTTTCGTGGACACTCATATCTGCTGAGAGCATCTCATTTTGGATGATGTGAGGTGGATTTTGCTGTGAAAATAACATCTCCTAAATCTTGAATTGAATTTTTAACCAATAAAATAAGCTGGTTTGATAATAAATTTGTGATAAATCGTAAAATGTCTAGTTACTTTGGGGAAAGAAGATGATTCCATGTGATTTTTCGAGAAAAATGCAAAATGAAGGATAATCTTACGAGTACAAGTAGCGCTTAATCAAAGTATTGACTAACTCGAGAAACTTGTCAACAAATACCGATTAATTGATGTGTTTATGTGATTCCATCGAATCTTTGTCTGCTTAAAAATTTTATTGTTTACAAGAATCTTATAGAATTTAATTGAACGGTGTGTCCACTTTTCAACCATATTCATTGAATATGTGTTCCTTACATGTCAGAAGTGTCCAAACGTCACTTTTATGTGTCCTAGCTTTACAAAATCCTGCAATTTTTTGGAGAAATCCCCTATTTATGGTCACTTTTTGATATTATTTAGAACAAATTTGAAGATCGAATTTTACAGGATATATGTAATCTTTGTGTATTATATTGATGAATGGCTGATTTATTTTTGACTTTTTTAGACTTTTCGGATCAGATTTCACGGAAAACGAAAAAATTCACAAAAATTGAGTTCTTATACAATAGACTTTAACTTTAGGACACTTTTACAAGGGCACATGCAGATACGTACTTTGAAAAACAAGTGAAACAATGAATCACAAAAAGACATAAATTCATCATTTTTCTTTTATATCAACGAATTTTAACTTATTCAGAAATAGAAATCTGCAGCACATTATAGTTTTTGGTGTATATCGCAAATATTCAATTAAAATTTGATTTAAGTGAAGATTTGAAAAATGAAAATTTTTAAAATTGGTTTTTGGAAAATTAAATGAAGTTTTTGTGATCTGGACAAAGAGGTTAGTCTATTTGTACTTCCATTTTAGTAATTTGTAATAAAATATTCAAAAAGTGCCAATATAAAATGTTTCGTTTCCTTTTTAACAATAAAGAATTCAAAGAGAAGATGAATTTTATGCCAACAACAGAGGCTCTTCAAATATCTTCTGTTGGTGCGCGAAGAATTCTCTGTATTCTCGATGAATGCCGAAAAAGAGTTGAATTTTCGCTATTACTTCCAACAATCGCAGATTTCATCGAATCAAATGACGAAATTCCACCGATCATCAAAGAATACTCCGCTGAATTTCACGCTCATCAGGAAGTATTAACGAGTATTATGACAACAGATGGATTTCCGAAGCCTGGATACGAATTGGCCTTCGAAGATGAAGTTTTGATATGTCAGGAACTTTCACGTGAACTGGTGAGAGAAATGGATAACTATGGGATTATTTTCCAACCAATTGTTCAACAAAGAAACGAAGCTGTTGGTTCTAAACCAAAAATTGTTCAATATCTTGAAGAAATGCATAACATTGAATCTGAATTTTTTTCTAAACACGTTAAAGATGACAAAAAAAGAAATCGAATCGTGTCAGAGATCCAACAAATGGAGAAAATCAACAAAGAACATATAGATCTTCTGAAACAGAAGGATATACAAATGAACAGAGAAAAAGAACTTAAAATACGCGCGAAAGAAGAAGAATTAGACGCAATTAAAAAACAATTAGTTCAAGCACGATCGATGGAAGTCCCAATCACAACAGAAGAAAAACAAGAGGATGAAATCGTTTCCCATGAAGAAACTCTTAAAACAGAACTTGGAGAAGCAAAAGTTCAAATTGGAAATTCTCAAAAAAAGCATTTAAATGATGAGGGAGTCAACAGAAGACAACTTAGAAAGGATGAGGAACAATTACAGAATCTAATTACTAAATATGATACTGAAATGTCGGCATTACAAAGAGAATCAAATATCACATTTCAAAAAGTCCAAAAATTGGAATCAGAAGTCGCTGTTATAAGAAACAGTCTCGCAGCATTGAATGAAAAAAGAGCTCCTGCAATTGCTGATGAAAGATATTTCTCACAAATGCATATCAGACAATCTAAACAGATGTACGACATGCTGGAGTCTGTGAAGATCTTGCAAAACAGTATCAGAGTCTTTCTAAAAAATGCTCCAAGACCACCTGCAAAGAAGAAGAAATCAAACTAATATATTTCGTAAGTTCTCTCTTTGTGTATCATAGTTTTAGTGTTATTTTTTGTTATGAATTTTATATATTTGTTGAATTGTGGTTTTTGTTGTGTGAAATGGATGTAATATCACATGCAATGGACCACATATTATATTTTGTTTGTAAAGTTTCGGATATATTGAAATGTTTTTTATTTTGGAAATATTATTGAGAAAAAATCACATAATTTCTATTTCTGACGTATACAGTTAATTTTAATAATCAATTTAGACATATGTTGTCATTGCTTCCATATTACGAAGACGTTCTTCAATTAATTGGACAAGAAGTGGCGATCTATCATAATTTTTAAGATTATAGTTACGCGCGAGTTTCTTGCGTTCGCAGTGTACTTCTGGATGCTGTGATTCGTATCTAAGAACGGCTGGTGTGATTTTAAGTCCGAGAGATTCGAGATATTCGAGAACAAAAAGATACTCATCCCTTTCATCAGAGTCCGCTAAGATGCCTGGGATCTCTGGTGGCGGTGGAACGTCTTCATCTAAGTAATGTCTGGCTTGGGCTTCAGCTGTTGCCTTCGCTTCCTGAAGGACTTTGTTCTGGACGCTCTTCTCATCGATAATGTTCGCAATGTTCGCGCGAAGCTCTTTTTCTGACTCGTTGATGATGCTCTTTACCTTTTCGAAAGACATTTAGTAAATTTTTAACGTTTGACAAGCGTTACTTTACACAAGGATTTTAATTATCTGTCCACTGCTTCTCCGCACACAGAAACGCTGTTTCACTCGATTTTTGCACAGAAATTGTATAGGATTTTGTTGGAATTTTTGATATTCTTGTTTAGCCTTTTTACATCTTGATTTATGTTTCCTACATCACATATATACTATTATTTTCTTTTAGACGTTGAATTCGTAATTTTTTAAAAGTTTTTCTTATTTTTTTTTGTTTAGCCGTTTAATAGTTGTTTTTACTCTTTCCATATCACATTTATACTATGATTTTCTTTTGGCTGTCGAACTCATAATTTTGAAAGAATATTTTGATTTTTTCAATAAAGAATCTTTTGAAATATGATAATTCTTAAAAAATGGTGAGCGAGCGATGCCGAGCGATCTAAAAATTGAGAATCGGGGACGATAATCAAAAATGCCTATCGTTTACACCTATTTTTTATCTCTATCAGTTATCTAAATGAGACATTTGTCCAATATTCAATCATTTGATTTTCACATTGTAAAAGATTCATATGAATATACAAGCATTGCAGCATTGAAAAAGCATCATACGATAGATTATCATTAAATGCAAAGCGCCACCCAAAAACATATTGAGAATGCAGGAAGGTGTATAGCATAGAAAGATAGGAGAGAAACAGAATCTTTCTATTAGCACACATATTTTATACATCTATTCTTGAGGGTGGTTGTGCATATATTCCAAAAAATTGACATAAATGAAAACCTTGAAATTATTTTATTCTCTGAACAGAATCCAGTCAATTTGAATGAATACATCAATACAGTCTTTATCATTAGTAAATGTATGTAGCCATTTCCCAACAATATCTTCATCTTAAAGTTTTAAAATCTTTTTCATCATTTTTAATATTTTCAAAAAGCGTTGATGTAGAAAATTCATATTTTAGGCATTTGCTAAATCAAGTATTTTTACAAAATAAATACATTAAATATTCTGGCACTGAATTTTCCTTAAAGAATACACATTTCGATAAAGTGCTTTCTGGTAATCGAGGAGGAATAATATCAGTTACAAATTCCAATCTGAAGTTAACAAGATGCACGTTTCTTAATTTCACAACATCAAAAACTTGCTAATGTTTTTATATCGGCAATTTAAATTTATATTTTTCAAATTCTTGTATCAAACATTGCATGAGCTTAACAAATAGAGGTAATTCATTTTCAAATGGTTTCTTTACTGAAAATATGGAGAGTGTTACAATCAATAATATAAATATTGATGAAGTTTCCTATGAAATTCCATGTGCTGACAGTACTTTTGTTCTCTGGAATGCTTCTGCCTATCAACGTAATCTCAATTCAACGAACAGCAAAGATGCATTTGGTGCTCCAGCAGGGGCTATTCATCTGGCAAAACTTTATGATGCAAAATATGAAATCGTTACTAACCCAATGGATTACAATATCTTTGAAAATTGGGATTATGACAAAGAACTATCGTATTTCGCTATTTTAAATTCATCACGTGTAATCAATAATTTATTTTATACTGATAGATTCGTTACTACTTTCGGGAACTCAATATTTATGGATTGTAAAAACAAGCGTATAAACACTGCTGGAACAATAATATTGAATAAATGTTTTTGCGATTCCACCTTAAAGAACCAAGCAAATTATCAAAATCCAATTGAGTTTGCAAATGATTTAAACTATTTTGATATATTTCAAACCCATTATTGTATTATTCAGGAATATGAAAATAGCATTGAATTAGAAAGATCGAGATTAAATAACAACAAATTTTGCATTTTCCATTTCGCTATTTATTATTAATACAGAAAATTGACTTTGTATATCATGTGGTAGAAGGTCGTCAAATATAGTAATTTTGATTTGTGTGTTTGATTTACAAAAGGCTGTGACATCCTTGACCTTATTTTTTAAAATCCTTCTCGGACTAATAAAATGCTTCTTATCATTGAATTGGATTATATTAATATTTTAACACAATGATATAGTCAACAACAACATAGAGCTAAATATTATTATACATTTAGTTAGGTGTGGTTCTCATTTTTGTTGAAAATATATTCAATTTACATAAAAAATCGAATTTTGCCCAAACTTTGAAGTGACAATGCATTTTATATCATGTAATATATGTTATGATATTTCATTTAATTATCACGTATGTAAAAAAAATTGTCAGTTGCTATTTTTTAACTTTGAAATATTGGCAAGCCACTAGCTCAAAGATTAAGATACTTGGTAATATCACTGATTGCCAATAGGAGAGATTGTTGAATTTTGTTCACCCGTTGTGTGATTTGAATATACAACTTAGCTATCAAAAAATGTGGCCCATTCATTTGAAACTATTTAAAAAGTGAATGTATGACAGTCCACATATTTTATGCTATGAGTAGGCGATTTCACTTTTTAATAAAATTAAATTTTTGAAATTATAGAAGTTATTAATGCATGGTTCATTTAACTTTTCCCATTATCTTTGATGTAAGTACATTTGTCACTTTTCACTATTTTACTTTCTATTACGCACTATCACTTTTGTACTATCAGGTTTTGAAAACCTTTATTTTGAACTAGAAAACTTAATTGTACCGAGAGAATTTTCTTTCAATTACACAATATATATACTGCAGTTGAAAGAATTTGTTAATTTGCCTTTTTTGGGATTATCGGATTAGGACAGCTTGCATTCCATCATCAGTTAAATATCTCCATTTTGTATGCTTTGTAGATTAACATAAGACAATAGTTTTTGAATCTTGCTTTTTTCTCTCCTTCTAATGTTGATTTTGATCCAGTATTCGATTTTTATGGGTTTCATTATTGTCAAATACTGTGGGTCTACAGCTCTCACGATTTATGTTATGGGGTTTTACATAAAATATTCTTGTGAATGCTCTACTTGGACAAAAGATATAAAGCCGAACAGCGACATGAAACATTTTGTATATTTATTTCATGTTTTCTCTGAAGATTTAATTATTCCTCGTGTATGTTGATGAGAGGATTTGTTTTTAAATGCAATTAGGAAATAACTTACATGTTTCGCTCACTTAGATTTTCTTCATCAATGTTTATATTGGTTCCGATTTGCATTATGAACATAAATCTTTATCTGAAGGAAATAACGTATTACCCTTTTCGTTTTGTCTATCAGTTATCAGTAATGAGAAAATCTGATTTATTTTTTTGAATTATAATTCTAAACTTATTATTAATGCTAGAGTTCGGTTTTCATCCAACATTACAAACTATATTATAAATGAGAGTTTTTTTTGGAGCTCATGATGAAAAAAAAAATTGAGACACTCCCGACTTTTGAAATCCAGTTTTTTTTTTTTAAAAAAAATAATAAATAAAAATACAAGGAAACAATTTTGTGGCACTTTTCATAATTTTTAATATAAAAATGATTGATTTCAACATAACAAATCACATTTATTGTTGATAACATTGTCTACAAGATTAACGGAATGTGTGTCCAGATCGGACCAGTTCCATCACAAACTCTTGATCAATCTGGTTTTGAAAACCCTTCACTTGCTCCAGAAGAATTATATATTCCTCGTAAAGTATCTTTTAATAAAACAATGTATGCTATTGAGAGAATTTCTCAATTTTCTTTTATTTGGAATTCAAAAATTAAGAAAATCTACATTCCATCATCGATTAAATATCTAGATTGGGCTTGCTTCTCTCACTTAGATTATCTTCAAAAAGTTGTTTTTGAATCTCCCTGTAATGTTTATATAAGCAGTGATGTGTTTTATGAAGATAGATCTTTAACTGAAGTAGTTCTTCCTTTGAAAGTTGTTTTACATCCTCTTTAATTCCTTCGGCTATTGTTCGGGTCTCTCAATTATCAAATATTGTGGATTAAATTCATTTTATTTTAACAATTATAGTCCTAAAATCACAATATAGGCAAGAGTCGGATTTTCGTGTAATATTGAAAATTCTCAAGTCAAATATATTGATAAATGTTATTCCGATACATCAGGTATTAAACCCAGTAACAATATTGACTATTTTGTATTTATTTTTTATGAATTGATATTTGGTCAATAATAGTGTTATAATTTGAAAACTAAATCATTTATTTCGAAATAAATGGAGCCGGTTTTCATACTGGAACTGCTCCCTCAAATACATATCATAAAATTGCCCTGAAAGAATTCTTCTTTATATATTGAATTGAAAATACAATGACACTTTTCATAGAAATTTATATCAGTTCAATTGATTTTGGAATAAAGAATCTCATTTGTTGTTAATAACATTGTCTACAAAGTTAATGGAACAGGTGTCCAGATTGGAACTGCTCCATCACAGACGCACGTTCAATCTGGAGTTAATGATCAATCACTAGTAACTGAAAATCTTGTTATTCCTTCATTCATTAATTATAAAAATAATGTATATGAAGTTAACATCATATCACAGTTCGCTTTTTATAGTGTTCCAAAAATCTCTTCAATTTTTATTCCTCAAACGATTAAAATTCTTGATTGGGCATGTTTTGGATATATGCCTGATTTAGTTAAAGTTGTTTTTGATTCTTCTTGTTCAGTTTGGATCGGATTTGATCTGTTTTTCTATGATAAGAAATTGACTGAAGTCGTTTTGCCAAATCATGTTAAATTTCATGAAGCATTCTTCTCATTTCATTACTGCACTTCTCTGTCGACTGTTAGATACTGTGGCTTGAATGAAATATATTTTGATAATCCTAGTTCGTCTCTTACAATATATGCACGGAGAGAATTAGTTTCAAAAATGTCCAACGCTGCTATTATCAATATTAACTGTCCCAATATTTCATGCAACACTAGCTGTAGAATTAAGAACCTTATTTTTCAGAAATGTGTATTTCTATATAAATTTGTTTTAATCGATTAAAAAATAAACATATATATTTATTTCATTGTTTTTCTAAAATTATAAGAATTAAAATTAGAATTCTCATGTTAATAGCATTGATCCGATGAACATAATATGATTCAATCAATTTTGGCGAAATAAAAGATACTTTTGCAAAACCATTGCCATCTGTAATTCCAAAAATTTTTGCATCAAAGCAATCATAGACTATAGGCTTAAAAAAGATTAAATTCGAGTAATGAACCGACTTTCCTGTATGAATTCCTGCTTCATTTAATGCATCACACCCATCTAAACCAAAAATAAAAGAAGATCCACGATTCCAGAAGTAACTTCTTTGGGTCACATATTCTAATATCTGTTGCTCCCCCTCCTGACCCTATGCAACCATAATCATATTGTACTTCCATTAGAGTCCCTTTTGCACCTCCATTATATGTGTTTGGACCATTAAATCGACCAACTTCACCAATATGGATGAATAGTTTCATTTATTTATTTAGTGATAATATTCCACTTGTATATGCTCCTTTAGCTCCCAATGATTCACTATCAAAGCCATCACTGGCTCCAACAAGTTCAATCATATACATTCCTCGTCCAAATGTAACTTCATATGGCAAACAAACATCATTTAAACAGGGATATTTTAATAAGTATTCATGTTTATTAACAATAACAGTGTCTTGACTTTTCCATTTTGAAACATCAAGTAGTTTTATTTCAACAGAAGGCAATCATAGTGAATTTTTTAAAATTCAATTCATCGACGTAATTGTCACGTTTTTAAATGTATCTGTCACGTTTCAATAAGGTTATTTACAACGGGCTACTTTTTCATCTTTAAATTATTCAATAATTTCATATTTAATGAAGATTTCGACAATCATATCAAGTTCCAATCATAATATGAATCAAGGAAATAAAAAATAAACATATAAATGAAGAATTAAAACAATATATCATCATCCTCACTTTCTTCAATTTTAGGTGGTTTCTTTTGGATAACAGTCATCTCTTTAGGAGGATGCCTTGTATTTGAACTTTTTTCTAAAGTTTTTGATGGTGGCGTTGATCTTTTATCATTTTGTTGTGCTTGATGGTATGTTGTTGTATTTCTCATTTTGTCTGTTGACTTTGTTTTTGAATAACTTGAATATTTTCTATCATTTGATTCGTATCTTCTTTTATCTTGATCAGATGATCCTACTCTATGAGAATTTCTGTCGTCTGAAGTTTGTCTGTGCATATTTTTGTTATCATTTTTTTCGGATTTTTGTTTTTTGGTATTTGATGTTGGAGGATCGAAACCGGAATTTTTGATGTATATCATAAACAAGCTGTTCTCTTGATTGAGTTCATCTTTGATTTGTTTAGCCATTGTTTCCAATTTTAGTGCTTCTGTTGTAAAATTAGCTTTGTATTCAGCCAATTTCGCTTTCATAGATTCGCAAAACTGCTGCATTGCATCTATGAGCTCAGGCTCATTGAAAGCCTCAGAATGCATCGAAAAATCACAAAGCTGAATAAATATAGGGGCTTGCAATAAAAAGAAGGGGCGTTAAAATAAAGTCTTTCATATACCATACAGAATGAAATATAGATGTTCATCTTAATTTCAAGATCAAATATAATCGGAAATGAAGCGTTGCATGTACATTTTCTCCAAACATCGATTTTCTGGATGAGATGGGCAAGGAGCACGTCATTTTCAAAGATATTTGATCTTATGGATTATAATTTATTGGTTATTACTTAGATGCATTATTACAAGAGTTATTTTAACAGAGGCATCCATATTCTATTCCATTTTATCCTTCTAAGTGTTAAGCAGGACAATGGTTGTTTGTAGTCTATTTTTATGTGTTTGATAATATCGAATAGAGCTACTATGACAATGTATGAGGTTCTGCGCCAGCATTGATGTGTATTAATTACTTTGAAATTAATATGCTGATTTACAAATAAAGGATGTGTTTGAATTTCTGCTCCAGCATTCCAAAGAATAGTTTGTTAAGTGCTCTATCTTATGTGATATATAGCCACCATCTATTTATTCAAGAAGAAACTTGTGCTGCATCAGCATTCGTCCGTTAATTTAAGATTAGTAGTTCGAGATAAAAAATGATATTTAATCATGCCATACATATATTCATCATTACTACATCATGATTCATCGCATATGAAAGTGAAATAACTAAGATTTATCGATTTCTCTTAATCTTAAAAATTTGACAATCAATAAAAATGTCAAATTTACAAATTTGACAAACAAAATAAATGACAGAGCAATATAACTTCCCGTCGAATTACGGTGCTCCAGAGATGATACCCGACACAAGCGCAAACAATCCTTACGCTGGAGCGACAGTCAACGTCCAAACTGAAGAGAAATATCCAGAAATGATATCTGGCGCAAACACAAACAATCCTTACGCTGGAGCGGCAATGAACGCGCAGCCTGAAGCGAAAAACGAGCAGATTGAGAGCAAATCAGAATATAACTTATATATTTCAAAGTCTTATTACGATAATGTATCTGCATGGGTTAACTTCAGGAATGAGCCATCTAAATACATCGAATTTTGGAATTCTCCAGACTCATTACGAAATTTTAGTATCAACAGTCGCCAAATAAACAAGTTTAACTCCCCATTCTGGGCAATTCCATTTTTGATCAACATTTTCATTATGTTCTTGATAAGTGTTCTTTCATGGAGCCGCATTGTTCCTGAAGAACTTAAAGGAACTAAAACAGGCATTGAATACTTCCAGATACTTTCAAAAACTTTATTTTACTCAACTTTGATATCAATTTTATTCCTTGTTTATCTCATTGGTGAACAATTTTTCCCCTTCATTTCAGTTAAATTCGGAATTTTCATTAATATTGGAATCCATTTAATTGCTTACTTTGTCTTTTGCAAGCATTATTGGGTTTGGTTATGGTTATGGATGTTTTTGGGACTCATTGGAGTTGTTTATTATTTCGTAACCAAAGGAAACCATAACTTTGATATTAACATGCTCGGAGTTGTCAACAAGACATTATACAGCAATGCATGGTTCATTTTCTATGCCATTCTTGCGTATATTTTAATGATAAATTGTGTAATTTCGACATTCTATGTTACATATGCTGAATGGGATGGACTTAAGTATCTTTCTTGCTACCTCACTATATCTTTGTATTTCTTGATCACAACATTTGGACATTGTTTCTACATGGTTTCTTCTTACATGACGGCACAAAAATTCCTCACTGGCGCAAAGTCTGATTGGAAAGACCTCTTATTTGCTATCAAGCGTGCCTTTATTTACAACATCGGTGTTGCGTGCAAGATGAGCATTATGTTACCACTCACTGAATTCATTCACGCAATTGCTCGCTATGATCCAAAGTATCTTGCGAATTCTGTTGGAAAAATAAATGCGGGACTCGGTGAAGCAATGGGTAAATTCGCTGCAATGATTGTTAAACTTGCTCAGAGTGTTGCTCAGCCATTAATGAAATTACTCGGATATCCATCACGTCGTGCTATGATATACTGTGCTGTTTACGGCATTGAGTATGAAGAAGCTGCCAAGAGATATTGCGAAGTTTCATATACAAGAGGTGCAAACTTGATTGATGAACTATACATGTATGATGGCCAGTTAACATTCAAGCAGTTCAACTTCGGCTTAGCTGTTTTGTATCTCACCGTATTCACTGGCCCGGCTCCTCCTCTTTCAGGCCTTAACGAAGCCAGAGGTTTGTTCTTAATCTTTGGTTCCTACTTCACATTCAGATGCATAACAAGAGCCATTGCTGAGGGTATTTTTGTGATGTTTGGTGAGTATCCAGAAGGTGCTAACAACATGCACGAGAATTTCTTAACAACTTTATCTGATATCTACGCAAATTGCGCTCGTTCAAGGAACGGAAGCATCGACAGAAATTCTGCATTACTCACAGAGCTTCCAATCGCTAATGATCAATCATCACCTTATAGTACATAACTTTTTTTATTTTAATGTCGGTTAATTCATTTTAATTTTAAATGATTTTGTCCCTATAACCATTACAAAACTTGGAGTTTTAAAGAATGTACATATTTGAAGCACTTTAAATATCAGAAATGAAAAAAAAAATCGAAAGGAAAAAAATATTACATACAGATGCTGGGAGCTAGAGTTTAGAATTCAAATTGAAATTATATAACTTTTGCAACTTGTAAATAGATCATTGTCGCTAAAAAATATATTTGAGGTTTTATGATATTTGATATTACTGAACAAATCAGTGATTAAAATGATTTATATGGTGTGAAGACTTAAAACATCTCATTAAAAGCAAGAAATAATTTAGTCTGAGCGATAATTGGCACTTTTTTGATGCTTCTTTGTCTTTTTTCTCTTCTTTGCGCGTCGAAGAAAATAGAGCAGATTGAGGACATGGACGGCACCAGATTCAAGCAGACAGTCATTGCGGGCAGAAAAATCACTGTTTACGTAGTATTGATGTCAAATCCTGATCTCGAAGGCCACGCAGCTGCAAATGAGGTTCTCGAGGAAGCTTTCAAGATTGGTAAAGGATTTCTTAAGTTTGTTTACCTGGATACAGCGAAGACACCAAGTTACGCAAGACATCTCAAGCTAGAAGGCCCATCTTTCTGCATTTATCACTCCGGTGGTGTCTTGACACTCCCAGGAAACACAACTGCTAGGCAATTAGTCAACAGAGCAAGTTTTATGATTCCAGATTTCACATATAAAATTACAAATGAGCTCGATGAAGGATATACAACAGCTGTCTGTGTTCTCTTCACAGAAAGAAAGATTCCTCCATCACTTTGGACAGCAATTTCATACGATTTCCGTGATAAAGGACATTTAATCAAAATTGGATTTTCAAATAACAAGACACTCGCCGCTAAATTCAATATTACAGAGTTTCCAAAGATCATGCTCCGCAATTCGTCTAAAACACTCATTTACGATGGAATTAATGAATTCCTTCCTTTGAAGGATGCAATTAACAAATTCGTGTTAAAGAGATTGACAAACAAAGTTAAGTCACTTAACGTACTTCCTGTGAAGCAATTCAAAAGAAAGTGCCAATCACAAGATACGGTTTGCATTATCCATACAGTTGACGAAATTCAGGACGAATTCCTTGCATTCCGCAAGAAACACACAACATCACTCTTGGAATTCATGTATGGATCGAAAGGACTTCCTTTCGCTTGGATGAAACCAAATATGACATATGGAATCAAATACACTGCTGCTCAGTACTTTGAGACAGAGCATGTTGAGGACTTAGAGTTTATGGTCCCTCAAGTCTTGATTAATAGAATGAAATGGCGTGAAATGGAACTTTAAATGGAATTAATAAATCGGGGAAATGACTATATTTTAGTTCATTAATAAATCAATTTATTTTTATGAATAAATTTAAAATTTATCAAATTTAGAAATTATCAATTGTGAAGCATGAAATAATTAAAGGTCAAGATCTCCCGAACAATAATTTTCAGATTAGCCCAAAATATATAGAAACTTTGAAATTTTTCAAATGTTAGCAAAACAAAAGTAAAATTGAATTCACCAAACATTCTATTATATTACATTAACTAGGAAAATATCTATTCTCTTGAATAAAAATTTTCAAAATATTATCACAAATAAAACTAAATTTGGATATGACCATTAGCATTTCTGCATATATCGCAATGATACAATTACATATTATTGATCTCATTTTAATATTAATATTGAAAAATTTATAATAACAAGAAATCATATTGAAACTAAAACACACATCGTCAAAAATTCATGATTACATTTTAACAACATCCTTTTTCTTTCTTTTGTTCATTTGATTCTTCATGAATACCAACAATTTGATTAACTGTATCTCTTGAAATGGACAAAGCCGGAGAAATGTACATCTTTTTAGTTATTTCGAAGAACAAATCTCTTACTCCATAACCTGTTTTCGCTGATGTTGCAACGAATATTGTACGGTGTTCTTCGGCCCATTTCTTGTATGGTTCAAAGTCGATTACTTCTTCAATCAAATCATATTTATTTCCGGCTAAAATTATTTCCGTAGATTCGGTTAACTGCTCTGAAATATTCTTGTATATAGCATCGATAGATTGAATTGGATCTTTTGCGGTTAAATCGAGCACGAAAATCACTCCATCAGCATTTTGTAGGTAAACAGGAACTAAACTCTGGAATTTTTCTTGTCCAGCTGTATCCCATATATTTATTCCTGCAACGTTATCGGGGTCAATATTAATTGTTGCCTTTACATAAGCAGCTCCGATTGTTGACGATTGATTTAAGTTGAATTCACCGCTGTAAAACTTCTCCACTATCGAAGTTTTGCCTACACCGCTGTCGCCAACCATTACAACTTTAAAATCCCTCTTTTTCGACATACAGCCAGAATTTTGAAAAGTAACAAATGAAAATTTTATCTCACCTTACTTTTTGCAAAGTTTTCTATTAAATGGAATAAAAAAGATGCTGATCACTTGAATATAAATACACAACAATGTGCTTTATCTTCTACGATGGAAATTATATGATAACAATATATGATTGCATTCGATCAAATCTCAAAATTTTATATTGAATATAAAGCTGTAAAACTCCAGAATTGAATCCCATTAACAAACGCGAGTAATTTAATAACTGAGAGATGTCTTGTAATAATAATCCTTTCAATATTATATTATTATCATTAATATGCGTATTTAAGATGAAATGAAATGAGAGCCTCATTGTGTAGTTGTGCCCAAATCCATATGTTGGTGGATTTTTCCTGTATTAAAAACACAGTGTTGTCGAAATCATATAATGTTTTAAAATTGATGTGATAATAAGTTTTATCAAATTAGTTACTTATGAAGATACAGACATTGTTTTTTAAAATAATCACAATAAAAGAAAATATTATTTCGTTAACTTACAAAATGTTGGTGTGTCTGGATTCAAAAATGTAACAGCAAAGTTCTCTGGGGTGTTCTGCAATATTTCCCAAGCCTGAGGCATTGGAATTCTATGCATGTGAATAGAAGCTGCAGTGTGTGCTGGACATGGAAGCATTGGAGCAGCAGTTGGGAATAAGCGATAAACCTTTGGACAATTTGCAACCCTTTCGTATTGCTTTTTCATAATTATATCTGTTTCTGTGTTTGGCCAAGTAACAATGAACTTATTTGTCATCCAATCTTCAACTTTTATGTTCTGGATCTTCAAGAAATAGTTCAAAGCAACATCATCGGCTGAACCAGCGCAGATGTTTCTAAACTCTTGTTCTCGCTTCAAAAACTCCCTGACAGCATAGTTGGAGTACAAATATCCGGTTCCGCCGTGTGGATAAAGTTGATGATTATATTCGTGGCAATTAAAAGCTAAAACGTATTCCTTCATGGGATCGTACTTAGACTCGAAATCACGTATCATTTCCAAGAGATACTTCCAATTGATGAATGTATCATGTGTTCCGCGGAAATACCAGCGATGCTCTGGATAATTAGTTATAAAGTGCCTCCATGTGTTTGTTGCGCGCTGGCAAAACTGTTTATCGTGGAATGTCACGTTGTTGTCGGTCATAATTTCGACATTTATATCAGGAATTGATACAGGACCATTTGATGCGTATGTTATATTGGTGACTCCCGTGTAGTCCTTGATTTGAAACTCCCAGTACTTTCCTCGAAGGTCCTGTCCCGGTGGGAATTTTTGTTCGAATCCGAAAATCGTGTAAAAAGCGATTGATGTACGAAATTCCTCTTTTCCTTTATTCATCAAAGTCGCTTCCATCGGGGCATTCGTTATCTTGATGAATTTTGGATGATCTGGCCTATTTTCTACTTGAATTGTGTTAACAATCCCATTTTTGTGGATCACGGACAGCGAAAGTCCCAAGCAGCTGATGCAGACACCGATGAGGATGATTATTTTGATGACACCACTCCTCCTTTCGTGCTTTATTTTGTCGAATGATCCAATCATTAAATAATGTCACATTTTAGATTCTTCTATGTCACAAAATCTCAAAAGGAATTGAATATGATCTATTTGCAATCATGATTTTGTAGTTAGAGAAAGGTGGTCAATTTATGTGAGCAAGGAGAAATAAAGCTTTTTATTTATCAATATAGATCTAATAAATCACCAAAGAATTCAAAATATCTGGTATATAATCCTCCTGGCTTATATATAGACTTCAGACGAAACCGAATGAATCTGTACATCTTCGATTGTGAGCATTTCCAGGTGTAAGTTTTATTGTTGCCGTTCATTTCGGAATTATTTGGTCTATCATCTATCATTTCCCAATTACTATCATCATTACTGCCTTCAATTGCAAAGTCAACTGGGTGATTCCAGTAAGAGTCTGACTCACCAGATGCAATTGTATAGGCAGTCAAAGAAACTTTCCTATTAACAAAATCGAAAATTAATGCATTGTTTTGGATCTCTTGTAAACTCCATTTACAATTTTTTGAATATTCAAGAATATCGCCATTAGGAGTGCTGCCATTTTCTGTTCGAACCTTCACAATTCCCGAATTGATAGGATTTTGATTTCCATTGTTTATCATCAAATATGCAAATATGCCATTATCGTGATCGCCACTATAATTAAGCGGAACGACATACTTTCTCTTCCTTTTTATTGGTGTCTTGGTTAAGAATGGCTTGGTCAATCCCCATAAAGATTTCATTGGAAAATTCTGTTGAACAAATTGATCAATAAATTCAATGAATTTGGATGGATTGTGTAGCTTGTTAAGATTGACAAACTCAATTGATTCAATAAAAGATGTATCTTTTTGTGTTAACTGAATAATAAGATCAACAAGTTGTTCTTCACTTTGAACTTTGAGATATTCATTATTTAACAATTCAATGAAGAATTTGTTTCCTTTTGTTGATAAATAATCAAACAATTTCTTCTCGTCTGAATTGCCAAAGTTGTCCGCTAAGAAATTTATCTGTTTTGTTGGATCTCCATATTTTTCGAAAAAGTCAATTTGCTCAAATATGTTATCAATATTTAATGGCTGATTTTCAAGGAATTTAACATATGGACTTATGAATTCATCTATTCCTAAAGTTTTTCCAACATCAAATAAAGGTTTTAGGTCCTCATCTGCAATTTCACCCGGGAGAGTACCTTTAGTGAATAATACATCCATGAAAACAATGATATTTTTATTGATACTCTCTGATGCAAATTCGAAAAGGCGTACTGTTGGATCAGACGTGTAACTTGAATAAATCTTTTCGGAGATAACAATTGCAAGATTGATTGGAGATGTAATAACGTGATCGTTGATCTTGATTTTGCACATATCTGAGCTTTGCAAAGCAGCAGCCCTCACAAAATACTTTTGAAAGCTTTGATCACACATTAATGAAAAATGCTGGAAAAATTGAAAAACATGAAATTATTTTAAGGTTATATCGAATAATTTTATCCAATTCATTCGGATATTCCTCCTTCAGATGTTTGGGGGCTGTTCTATGACCTCCCTGCAAACCAACCAATTACAGGTCAGAATCCAAAAATAACATCTATGATAAAGTTTTCATTATGCTTGTCGGATTCCATGAAAATCGCAGGCCTGTAACCACATGTTTCCTCCAATATTGACTTTTGAATTCGATATTGATAATTTTAGTTTAGAATGAAATTTGATTAATTATTGAACTCTTACTTTTTGAGGATTTAATAAAGAATTTCAATGAAGTTATGGTGCTGCTTTAATTAAGTGGAGTATATCATCTAATAGTTGAAATATTAGAGATATATAGTGATTACAAAAATAGGATCGTGAACTTTACAATAAATTTTGAGAAACTTGAAAACGTATTTTCCGAGATAATGCACAAAATATTTTGGTGAGTATAATTCATTAAAGAAATTTTGAATGCTTTATTTTTTGAATGAATGGTAAAAAGTATTATTAGTTTATTATATTCTATATATTATTTCCAGCTATTTAAGAAAAATGTTTAAAAAGTATCGCTTTGGACCTTTTTAACATCATAAATCGACCTTGTATATGTAATCTTATTGATATATAAGATCAAAAATGGATTTTTCGAAACAAATTGATTTTTAAATAAATATATCGCCTTATTTTTGTCTTTTATTATTGCCAATCCAAATTATAGCAGATTGATTATATCACAAATCCGATAATTTTGATTTTTGCCGTCAATTCAAAATTTTTCATAAAATATCGATAAATCTCCTTCATTCTTTGCCATATTATTCTGCATACATATTGAAACATATAGGTAATATTTTTATGGTTATAATCAGTTAGTGGAACACCTTTCCATAACCAAGACTTTTATTTAAACCCCTACGTTTTGTTAAAACATTTTGAACCATCATTCAAATTTGAATTTTCGAAATTATATTTCATACGATTATTTTTCTTTCAAATAAATTAATTCTAATTTAATTTTGATCTGCTAACTATATAACAACCATCGGATTTGCTAATCACTTTTTGTACGTTATTTAAATTGTTTCCCCCATTGGGGAACCAAAAAAAAATCGTGGCAGCAGGCTTTGCCTCTGGCCACATGACAAACACAAATAAATGAACGAAAAATTCTGAACTTATCAAAAAGCAAAAATAGCATTGATTTATGCGTGGCGGGTATTCAATTTTCTGTCACCTTTTGGAAAATTGAAAGAAAAAATGGGGAAAGATGGGGATTCGGAGAAGGGTGTTTAGTTTTCTTTGAAATTGAAACCATGAATTCGCGGTGTATTTTCTCATCTAATGCATGACCCCCCCACTATAAAAAGTTTCTCCCATTTTCCAAATAAAACACTTTTTATTGTAAAAGATAATTTTTTCCTTATTCGGGGACGCACGTGGGGAAGACCCCATATGGGAAATGGAGAAAAGCCCGATGGTTGAATTGAATTAATTGATTAACTATTTTTGACAAAATTACCCTAAAAGACATTTGAAATAAGAAGTTATTGATTGTAAATTGATAAATACAGAATACTAATCGATAATAGATGTTATTTTGAGATTTTTAAAATTTTGTACGTTATTTTAATTATTGTTTGTTCTCCACCAATTTTTCATTGATTTTGAGGATCTATCAGTACAGACATCCCTTCAGCCAATGAAAAACTAGTGGAGAACGCACACAAATTCATCCATTCTCTTCAAATTTCATCACAAACAAGACATCAAAGGCCAACAAATGGTTAAATAAGAAGAAAAGCTTCGTATCTAGCCATATGTTGGCCTTTGATGTCTTCGAAATTCGCTCATACTAGCTAATTCGATGTTATAATTTAAACATACATTTTCTACTACCCTCTGTATCTTCTATGATATTCCATGCCATACGAACCTCAGAGAGTCGTAGAAAATACGACCTATACAAACATTTCGTTCATCTATCAGAATTACGCACTTTTGTTGTCTAATAACATGACAGGAAGATAGCCTATTGGTGCCTACTTGTCGTTCTATTAGGCAGCAAGAGTTATTTACGACATCTAATACTCTGATCCATAAATCTCGACAGAAATGAACCGTTTCGAGCACAAATTTTCTAGGACAACAAGTTCCTAGAGGGCTTGTTCTCGAAACGGTTCATTTCTATGATGTTGATTTGCGTTCTATGAATCAAATCCCGGCTTTTGAAATCGATAGCTGCGACATTTACATCCAGAGTCTCGAATTATCAAGCAGCTACTCCACTAAATGAAATATAGCGTGCAGCTATATTTCATGATCAAAGTGCAAATATATTTATATGTTTTACACAGGAAATATTCATATTATAACATGTTTTGTGCATTACATTGTTTTCTTCGAGAACACCTTACAGGCTAAGGATAAACTGAACTCTGTAAAATATTTAACCCGTAGAATTAGTATTTATTTTGATAATGTTGCATTCAGTAGTATACACTTTTATATAATAGGAACTACCTGAGAAATAGTATATATAATCATATTATAACATATACATGCCAATAAAATAAGAATATATTAAGTTTTATTTTTTCATTTATATTTATCTACAGTTTGATGAATTATGCATGCTAGAAAACAACAACTATGATCATATATGTATATTGGTTGCATTCACAATAGTATTTGTGAATATTGAAAATAGTTGGTATAACAAATTATGGAAAATTATGCTTTATTCATGCAAAAGATACAAAAGTAATGTAAAGCTAAACCATGGAACGCTCGTAAAATGATTTAAATTGTTTATAGACAAACTTCAGATATCGCAACATATTAAATATGAGAAATAGACGCAGAATAGTATAATTTCTTTTGACAGCATACATGTGTATGCTGCGTTAGATAGAGAATTGAACTTTATGGCCAAAATGAGTGTACATTTATCAATTTTTGATATTAAATATCGAGTATGACATCGAACAAATGTCTTATCCTGGCTAAATACAAGCCAACAATGAATATCATTGCATTCATACTGTGTAAATGCATGTTATCTAAATTTCGAAATATAATTATTAGAATATTGTTTCGTATTTATTTGTGCATTTGGTATTTGATTATGCGAGTGCTATGGTTTGAATTGAGTTTTGTGCTCAATCCAATTTTTTTGCGAAGATATCTTATTCGTGGAATGTGATGTGTGAAACTGTTGCATGCAGTGTATGTAATATGACTGCAAAGTTACTGCCCATCATTTTATGTTAGGTGAGCTACCGCAAAAAATGATGGCGTAACAAGTTACAATGAGCTTACGTTTAAAAATAATCGTCGGCATCCCCCTGCTTTAGCTTAGGAACGATTATTTTCAAAATTGCCATAAAAAACGATAACCCTAAAAATAATAGGATCGCATTTTGCAACCTATCCTTACTGAAATTCTGCTTTCCCCCACATATTTCCAATTTTCAAAAATCTGTTTTAAGATATTACACGCTTATAAAGCTTTTATTTATTCTTGAGCAATGATTATTCGTTATTAATTCAAGATAATTTCGCTTATATGTTTATAATCACACTTTGATATCAACTTCTTATACGAGATTTATATGTTTTTATAGACGCTAAACCTAGACCAGTCTGTACCTAGTGTAGCTGCACTGGTATTTAGGTCCTAAATAAACTCATTTATAGAGATAAAATTCGACATATTTTCTTCCCTAAGGTGGCCCCTATGTTTGAAGGCTTTTTAATCATCATTTCTCTCAATTCTTCTCAATAGGTGCCACCATTGGGCAACAAGTTTATATTCTATATATATAACTAAATTATCCGACTGAACTTGCGAAATTACTCATAATTGGATATGGATAACAATGGTAAAGAAAATAACATGCATTAATCGAGGAATTTTCGAGAAAAAGTGACTTTAAATTTTTCAACTTAAATCGACTTTATCTCTTGATGTAGTGACTTTTACTTCTTAACTTAAACGTAACATGAACCTACCTTTTCGTTTTCTATCTAATTATTATAATTATTTCGCATTTACTTCGTTTTTTGTAATTTCATATCATAACATTTCGACGAATTTTAGACATTTCTTATGCTCATCCGTACATCTTAGCATCTCATTTAACAAAAGACTACAACCAGAAGGTCAGAGCATGGTGTTGTCGGTGGCGACCTCAACTTGATCTCTGCCAACCATAAAATGAGGAGTTGTCCTTTGTGGCTTTTTCTATATACTATACACACATTTCCTATATTATTCTTATCATTAAATCGAAGAATTAAGTTTTAACTGATTATTTGTGATACTACACGACAAAAAATGTATTTACATGACATATTTTACATTTACTAAAAATATCTTGCTCAAACAAAGCCAAGCTCATGCTAAAAACTATGGTAGCTAGCAGATAATCCCATTGAATATAGTGGAAGTTATATTAACTTGAAAACTTTAAAGTATGATTATAATTTAAAATCAAACAGGACGATCTATGTCAAAAATTTAACTTCAAAGTTATCGACATTGTGTTTAATTTCAACTTGAAAATCTTTTTTGTGAGCTTGAAAAATTTAACTTCAAAGTTATCATATTGTCGAAAAAATTTAATATCTCTCACATGTCTAATTACAAAGTAATTCAAATTAAATTCCTTTATTCGACAAATTTATCAGTTTACATCCAATGAAACCCATTCCATTAAGATGAGAATGGGTTTTACATCATTTGCTTTACGATATATATCCAAAAATCTTTACTCAATCAAATTTACGATTTTTTTGCTTTCGAGTGCTAAATTTGATATAACTTATGCCTGCATTGATGACTGCATCATTTCTTACGGCGCATATGCATAATTTACATATGTTTTAAAATATTTGTGGTTATAAGCAACAACAATGGACAATGCCTTAGATATTTTCTCATGTGTCTTAAGCAAGTTCTTTAGTTCCTTGTAATCGTTTCTAATGTCTGCTACTGAAGATAAATCCCTTGCTTTATATTCCACGTTAACATCTTTAGCAGGGGGAACATTTACAATACCGTCTTCATCTTTATAGGGTAATCCTAGACGTACTATCTGCGTGCTTGGTGTCTGAGCTGTTGCTTCTCATATTCAGCTTTGAGCTCTGGGGATTTTTGGAGGATCTTGTTCAGGTTGATGACTTCAACTTCCCAGGCTTCGTAGTCTTCCATGCGGAGGTAGTAGACTGGTGGGTTCTTCGAAGAGTCAATGAAAAAGATGGTACCTTTCCAAAGATCGAAGCCATTGTCGTCGAGGAAGAAGCAAACTGTGCCTCACGTTAAGTAATACCTGAAAATCGTCCTTGAGAGTCCAGTAACCTGGGGCGGAGCCAGAAAATGTCTCTTCCCCGATCTAAATACTGTAAAGTATGTTACATTGTTACACGTAATTTATAAAACTTTTTAGATAATATGAGAGGTCTTTAATCTGGCATGTAACGCGCTACATTTGTCACGTAGTATCTTCGGCAAAAGCTAGCTTTTTTAAAAAATATGAAAACAAAATCATCTTTTAATTAGCGATAAACAAGTCACTTTTCACAAATGCAAAAAAAGCCCAGACAGCAGTTAAACATATTCTTTGATGGCGCCACATGGAAGCTCCACGACCAGCAGGCAGCCATCATATTTTCACTCGTCCAATTACTCGAAGATTTACCAGAATTAAATAAATTTGCCCAAGGATTTCTTTGTGAAGACTTCTTATCAGTCGTGCGATCGTATTTCCCCATGTTTATATTCCTGTGGATGACAGCTTCTTTCAACAAAGCTTTCTGTATTGCAATTACTTTTTTCATTGTATACATCATCTTCATTTTCGCAATCCAAAGAGAGCCTCAGCGTGATATAGATGTTAACTCAGATGCATTACATATGGCATTGAGTTTGTATTTCAGTTACAGAAGAATTTACGTTTATATGTCATGGGGAAAGGCTATATTAATGACACTCATGTTAGCTCTTGCCCTCTTTGGCTTCCCGCCTGTTATCACTGCTCTTTTAATCCCAACAGGTGTATGTTCAATATTATTGGAAACAGAGTTGAGCGTTGGAAGAATGCGCGTCCAGATAGACTAAATCGTTGTTTGTTTTATACTGTCTACAAAAAAATATATCTTTTTCAACAAATGTCAAAAATTTATCGGTTTATGCGACACATTTGTCACGTAAATAAGTCATTTTTACAAAAGTGACAGAAATGATTCTTGAGTCTTTTTCACAAGTAACTTCACGCGACAATGATCTTTTGATATTGAGTACATTTTCTGGTCTTAAGATGGAGTCGAAGTCAATTCCCAATGAAAATACACGTGTTCACACATATATTTCGCTCCGACCAACATCAATTTCGATACAGCCGACTCCAGATGGAAAATATTCGACAGTGTCAAATCAAACTGCTGTAGCATATTGCACAATCAAAAAAGATATTGAAAATAACATTTTATTATTCACACTTGGAAATCAGAATTCATCGATATTTTTCAACTGCAAGGAAATACCTGAAACATCCATCTCAGCCAATTTCAGGTTTCAAAAAGGAATGTTAATGCCTGAATTAAAATTTTCGTATCTTGGCCGTTATTTCCATCCAGTTCTGACATTACTCTGCCAGACGCAGAAAATCGTTGATGTTAAAGATAACAATTTCAAGTTTTATAACTTCGATTTATTGGACTCGATTCAATTTTCAACAACAATCGGCGTTCCAAGCATGATGTTTGGATTTCAGTATACACAGTCCTTTAAAGACAAAAAAGATTACTCATTTTCGTCATTTATCAAAAAAGAAACTAAATCAAGCATTTACGAGCTCGGTTTAGTGAAAGATCACCTCGCATTTTGCGTTTTACAGTATGCAAGAACAATCAATAATTGGAAATTTGGATTATCCTATTCTATTTCTTCTCAATTACATCCAATTTTCTCAGTTGCTTTACTGGCAGACTTCGGAAAGTCTAAAGTTAGAACTTCTATTACAAGAAATTATGTATCTTCCATCTTTTCGCGTCAAATCAACGAAAGCACGGGAATTGAAGTATCAGGAGCAATGAATCACAGAACTAGATCCTATAACTTCGGTATAGGATTCTTATTTAATAAGCCTGATGATTTTTAATTTGATTTATTTTTATGTAATTATATAAAGTTCTATTATATAATCATGGTTTTACTTTACTACTATTGTCTCAATGATATTGGGAAAAATGAGCATATAAAGATGTTTGTTTTTAAAAATTCTTATTTGAGGAACAATATGATGATCATTAAGCATTAAATTGGCTATAATAGAGAATCCCATTTGATCTTATTCGTCAAAATCAAAATATAGATTCACCAAAATAATATTCATTTATTATAGATCTTTTTCCCATGTAAATATTTAACGCCGGTCATTGTAATAAAATTTGTAAATAATAAATTAATATATCAGTGAATTTAATATAAAATCACATTTTGTATTGAATGTGCCTTATTCAGCTTCAGCCTCTCCTTGCTCCTCTTCGTACTCTTCCTCTTCTTCCCATTCTTGTGCGAAAACGCCTTGAACGCTGATTTCAGAGCCCTGGGCTTCACAAATTGGGTTCAAATCATCGTAAAATGTATACTCGAGATTGACCTCTTTCTGTCCTTTGTAGAAGACAATGACTTCCTCTTTTGGTTCCATTTCTGCAGTCTTAAGTTGCTCATCTGTCATTTCCTCTACGTTGCCTTTATAGAAATCGTACTTAATGAGAAGCTTCGCCTCCTTACGGTCGTCTAAACGTGATGCATGCATAAGAATGCAAGAATCTTCCTCATGCTTAGCGAAATCAATTGGAATAGACTCTCCATCTGGAATGGTCATCATAAACGGAACTCTTTCTAACTTTTCCTCCTCCTCAGCTGTCTGTTTCTGTTCTTCTTTCTTGCTCATTACGAAAAAAGTGTGAAAAGTGTACGTTAAGATATGTCACTTTTCTAATTTTAAACGTGCATTTAGAACAAAAATGAGGCAAGTTTATATATCAAAATGTACAATTGCACTTTTTAACGTACTTTTTCTATCGTCGCATTATTTCAAGTGAACAAAGAAAGTTACGTTTTCGCTCACCAACAAAGACAGGGTATGCAATCTTTTGCCATAGTATTCTTGCTAACATGAACATTGCAAAAGGTACGATAATTAATCCCAGAAGCTTCTTCTTTAGCATAAAATGATCAAACTTATTAAACGATTTCAAAATGCTCGCTAAGCGTGGCTGTTGGTCTCAGCGATGAAGACAAAATCATAAAATGCTTAAAAAAGAGTCTTTTGGGGTGTTACGAAATTTCATAATTTGGCCATATACGGGAAAGGTCTTTATATTCAAAAATATGCATAAATAGCCCGAATGCAAGCGTATGTTGTCTTTGCATAGATTTTTTCACACTAGTTTTCGTGATAGGATTTTGTTTCCATTACCTGTAAGAAATTTCACTGAACTCTACATTTTATTCCAACAACAAGCTAATTAGAAATCATATTTGTAACATACCACTGACTTTACCGCTTACTCCGAACTATTCAAAATTAATTTCGAAAAAAAAGTCCTTTTCCTGCTTTTTCAATGAATAACTTTCTGACTAGGATATAGCTGTTCAACTACTTTTTTCACTTTCCGTGTAATTTTAGAATTTTTATTTCATCAAAAAATGCCAGAAATTATATTATTTTTTGTAGTAATACATTCGCACTGTAAAGTATATTATTCCCTATTTATTATTTTCTCATTATTCTTTTTTTCGGCGTAAAATTATGAAAGTAAAAAATAAAAACTGTTTTCGATCTACAAAAAAATGCATATCATTTTTTTCAGAATCTCATGTGGTGATTTTCTAGATTTTTTGTATATATTATGTACATACTATTGCTAATCAAATGGTCTTATTTTTATTCAAAAATAAAAATTACTGTACGTTAAAGGGGCGGTACAGCCAGTTGTCACTTTTCCACAAAAATGAAAAATCCAACATCAGAAGCGTTTTGGGTAAAAACAACACTCAGAATTGCTTAAACCAATAGTCACGCTATTTCTATAGAGGGTTCGAAAACCGCACAAATTAGTTGCTAAATCAACAATATTCCGTGCAATCTTGAATCAATATCTTTATAAATATCATAATTTGGCATAAACACTATACTGATTTATGCATATACCTGCATTCATACGTTTTTATATTCTTAAGCAAGTAGAAAAAACAAAAAAGAATACGTACAAAATAATTTGGTATTAGTTAATAAAACTACTCTTATCAGATTGCCATTGATAATGCAGCATTGTATACCGCGTTTATTGTATAGCTTAGCGATTTATTTTTTGAGTTTAAATCGATATTTTTGCAAAGAAAAAGATTTGGACGAACAAGCTTGGTGTGTGAGGTAGCTTACGTGATTTTTAAATAATTTATTGTCCGAATTTTGGACTTTTGTGTTGAATTAAAATAAAAAATCGAAGTACTAAGTTATGGTAGGGAAATGTTTGTATTTTTTGTTGTTACTTGTAGCTCGACGATTTATTGCGATTTTGATAATCATGTTTTTAGATCACACTAACTGGTCGAAATGATAGCTCTGGTTGTAGTTACCCATATATAGAGTGAGTAGGCAAATCCATCCTTGTTGGAAAATTCGTCTAAAAGTTGAAGCAGCTGCAGCAACGAAAAGCTAAATTTAAAAAATGAAGAAAATCACTCAAAATATAAAAAATGCCATCACCTATGTATAAAAAATACATACATTGCATCAAAATCATCATATCCTTGTTTTTTATTTTTTCTCAGAAAATTTTCAATTAAAATGATGAAATATGCATAGAATATTCCATCATAAAAATTCATAAAAATGTGTCAGGCCTCAGAAAAAAAGTTTTTCCAAACAGATATCTGCATAGTATGTAGATCACACTTTTCAACTTTTTTGCGAAAATAACACTTGCTGTACCTCTCCACTACCTAAAAATGGACGATAGGGCAAAATCTTTAACTGCAGGGTTTTTTTAAAGAAAAAAAAGTAGAAAAATATTATTAGGTGAAACTGAACTATCCATAATTAATAAAAAATTAATACTTTTCTGATTTAGAAAGAGCAAAATTAACGTCTTTTTATGTCAGTTAATTTCGAAAAAAAGTGAAATTTCGCCATTTTTTTCGATTCCATAGCTTTCTAAATAGTTGATCCACGAAATTTCAAACTGAACTGGTATATATCAATAGATATATGGATATATACCGGTTCTTGCTGGGTATGCAAGAAGATCCAGAACCTCTCCTAAATGTCTTAAAATGCTCCAAAATTTACAATTTTGGGTGGCTGAACCGCTCCTTTAAACTGCGCGTCAGTAGATTTAGATATCATATAAATTATGAAAAAAAATTATATATAATGTTTTCATATATAATGAAAAATATTGTTAATTTTAAATAAGTTTCATGTTTACATACATATTATTAGTTTTTTTTGTTAAGCTTACTGCTTCTTCTTGTCATTGACTT
>JALKBU010001144.1:0-15879 GCA_023091735.1 Trichomonas tenax | reverse complement strand
CTTTACTTAGGAAATAAAAAAATAAATTATTTTTAAAACTGAATAAATTTTATAAAGTCAGGAATTCCAAAATTAATTTTAACGTTAATTTGTAAGTAATTCAAAAATTTATTTTCTATATGGGGGGGACCCTAACTTGTAAAATTAATTCTGTCGTAAATATATTTAAATAGATGTTCGTAGACGCCACGGCGCAGTCGTGGTGGATGCGAACATCTAATTACTAACTCAGGAGTCAAACGGCATTCCTTTGCTCATGCATCGAGCATACCTAAAGTTATGCTACCGCAAGTTCACACAAAATTTGCTCATTGGTAACATTACATATCAAATTTTCGACTTTGCATGACAAATATCAGATAATACGTGTCGAAAATGGTGACTTTCGTTATTTTACATGTCAAAAATCAACGAAATCTCATTGAGGCATCGAGATCCTCAAGTTAAATAGACAAGCAAATGCTATAAACATACTCAGCACACATGGAAAGCACCAATTTCTTATTAAAATAAATGGAAATACGAAATAAGTTAAATTACTGCTTTTTTAAAAATACAAAAACAGAGTCTCATATTCTTAAAATAATAATCTATAATCACACTGTTTATGAATGTATTAATTATAATTGATTTTGTTAATATATTTATAAATTTTGCCATTTAATATAAGCTATATCTATATTATTAACATGCAGTTATACCTACAATAGATAAGAGAAGAGCTTCCATCATCTTCCAATACAAGATAGTGTTTGTTTAAGCAAAACCATATTGAATTAGTGGCTTGGTCTTTGTTTGCAGAGATATTATTGATATCACTGTAAACAGAACCCCAGAAAGGCACGTAAATGTTTTATCAGATCTGATCTATAGGGAGTCACTCGTTAAAAATCGCAAAACTCAAAAGAGTAAACGAGAAAAAAAATTTAAGGGTTTTTCGTGAAATCTGATCCGAAAAGTCTAAAAAAGTCAAAAATAAATCAACTATTCATCAATATATTACACACAGATTACATATATCCACTAAAATTCGATCTCAAATTTGTTCAAAATAATATCAAAAAGTGACCAAAAATAGGGGTTTTCTCCAAAAAATTACATGGTTTTTGTAAAGCTAGGACCCATAAAAGTGACATTTGGATACTTCTCACATGTAAGGGGCACATATTCAATGAAAACGGTTGAAAAGTGGACACACCTCTGACATCTAAGGAACACACCGTTCAATTAAGTTTTATAAGGTTCTTGTAAACAATAAAATTTTTAAGCAAAGGAAGGAAAGGAAAAAGGGAGGAGAAGAAGAAGAAAAAAGAAGGAGAGGGACATCTTTGAAATCTTGGCGAACTTTGATTGCTTTTGAACTGCCTTCGGCGATGATAGCACCGCTGGCGCCGAAAGCCTGATTTTTTTTTTTGATATTTTGAGTGTCCACGAAACACACAAAATGTGTCACTTTTCCAAAGCCTAATTTGCTCAAAAATGTGCAAAGTATTCAATATTGCGCAGATTTGACATGGATACTTTATAGACAGAATACACCACGTTTACAACAATAATATTAAATATGAAACAATAATTTCAAAAAGTGCATCAGAATTGCAAAATATTTCTGTGCAAAAACTACCACATACGCAATGTAGAATCGATATTCGTGCAAAAACCGGAATTTGACGGCACTTGTCATGGCGCTTGATTTTGTGCGTACCAAGATCAAGGAAATCATGATGACAGTCCAAAATGACTCCGACAACGAGATCGTTGGACCGGTGAAGAAGATAGAGTTCAACGCGTATTACTACTTAAAGAATCGATTTAAGCAGACTTTGATATTATTCGTAGAAATCACAAATATAAACCGAACTTTGGTGTTCAAGTACCTGCTGCAGAACATTGAAGACTCTATCAATAGCAGTATCGCGGCGAATAGCGTCTGGGTCCTGAATTTGCTCCAACTATACATTTTGGTAGCGTTAATGGATAATTCCTTCTCTAATATCGACACTAAAGAAGAATTTATCCCTGATGATAAGAAAATGACGCTCATTGAGTTATATATTAAACTTGATAATCCAATTTACGGAGCAAACATCAAACTCATCAAGAAAGCATATAGGACGATGCTCATCTCTCTTTCGAAGCGATCCCCAACATTTTTCGATGGTCTTACGAAGACTTTGCAGCAATGTTTGAATGCGAAACAATCGAACAACGAGTTTCTCGTTAATATTCAGCCATGGATCGATTTGACTGACGATCTTCCGACATTGGGCTCCTTCTTGAAAGTACTTACAACGTCATTGACGCTTTTATCGCCATCTTTTTATACTTATATTTGCAGAACAATAACAGACATCGTAATGAACGTCATTAAGCTTTCATCTGATGAATACAGAAAGTTCTGCGATCAGAACAACACAATTATGATCGCAGCTCAAGTTTTCGATATGATTGACGAATGGGATATGAAACAGATTCATTACAAATGGAGCGCGCAGTTTTGTCTAATGCTCGTTCGGCCTAACATCTTGCTGAACCAAGTTAGAGACTTTACAATTCCGATGTTTAAATCTCTGTCTGAAATCAAAGAACTCAAGAATGATAGCGACTACAATCTTCTCTCTGTCGTGTTGAAGGGTTTCAGCACAATTTCATACATCGGCGCTCAACCAACACTCGTAAACTTCATGATGAAATTCATCGACTTTCCAATAAGCGCTTTAAAGCAATATTTTGCGAAGCCAAAGGACATAGATCCGGTAATTATGCAAGAATTGAACGTTAACTTCCCTCAAGCATTTCTTTATTGTTCAACCGACAAATTCACACAAATTTACGGAGAGCTTCTCCTCGCTTCTAAATCACCACTTCTCGACCTCAAATTCTGCAGCATCATGCAAAAAATCTGCAGATTTACATCAGAAAAACCATATTCATACAGAAACGAATTAAATTGCTTAGTTCCACTTACAAACAAAGTAGTTTCGAACGCTATAAAGAACTTCTCGACAAACAAAGAAGCATTTCACTACATTATTCCTGCTTTTGCGGAAAATCCGTTTTTCACTCGTCTCGTTTTCCTCAACAATCCAGAATTATATTCCTCGATCATGAGAATGATGAAGGAAGGCACCATCAAAGGTGTCGAAAAACTCAACTCTTCCATGTTTAACTTGGATTATGTCGATGATACTGTGAGCCAGAACTTCTGGCAGATGCTAGCGATTACACTCGACACTTACGTCGCACTTTCCAGGACAACGAAGTTCATAAACAGTCCTGAGTTCGCGAAAATCCCAATTCTCGCTTACAGCGCGTCTGAATACGTTAAAGCTGCTTTGAAAGATCAAACAATCACCCCTCCACCCGAAGCTTGGGACAAACTCTTGAGATCACTCGAAGAAATCATTCTGCTTTCAATGACACGCTCTGAACTTGAATCTAACAAGACAGTTATTGATTTGATCAAGAATTACATTTTGTTCTCAGACATCAGACAATCGAATGCAAATACATTCATTCTCGAGAAATTCAAGATTTGTTTAGAGATTCCTGTCGACAAAATCCATAAAATCTTTGCAGAGTCACTCCGCAACGAAAAGCTTCCTCCAGTTTTCGAAAGTGCTTTTCCAACATTGAACGCTTTGTTCCTTTCCATCACTGCTGGATTGTGCAATGACTATCCAATGCCAAACGTTGATCCAGCACAAATCCCAGAGCGCCTGAAGTCCAGTTACATGGGAATTTGGGCTGCAACACTCAGTCTTGTTTTGAGCTTCTCAAGATATTTAACAGATAAGCAGAAGAAGCTTCTCAAATATTTCCTTGAAAACCACTGCGGCCTTGGGGTTCCAACAACGAAGATTATTTCATACAGTGCATCAGCTATGTTAATCCCAGATTATTTCGCTTTCTTCATCGAAATTCTCAAACCAATTGTAGATGGAAAACCAATCACAAAGATTAACAAAGAAACGCAGGACTTAGTCATCAATGTTATCAAGACAATCCATCTGTTGCTTGAGAGAAATGATATCATTTCTTCTGCAGATATGTTCAAAGTCGATCAGATTTCAATCTTATATGACTTGATTGCTCAGTTCGCTCATGTTTCTAACTCCAATGATATCAGAACACAGTTTGTCGCTGCTTCCAACTCATTAATGGCAACTTGCGAGAAGTTCGGTGTTACACTTTCTCCAATGATGAGATTCAAAGTTGCAAAGATTATCTTGATTTGGATTCCAATCGAAAGAGGCAACAAGTACACAAACATCTATCTCTTGAGGATATTGACATGTGTTACAAACATCCTGAATGGTTTATCTTTCTTGGATACAACAATTCCAGCTGGAGATCCATTAATTGCTTCTACAAACTTCACACACTTCTTCACATACATCAAAGAAGGTATCAACGCAAGAATCTGTGATGTTAATGAGCTTCTGAAGTTGTTGACAGCCATCATGAAAGAAAACTTCTTCATTGGTATGACTTGCTGCATCGCAATGGGTTACGATGATGATCCAAAGATTAGAACAGCTTTCCTTGAAGCTTTGACAAATTACTTCAGCGCGGAGGTTTACCAGAAGATTGTCACTTCTACTGTTAAAGAAGGAATTATTGAGTTATTGATGGGAGGAAACTTCGATCTCGTTAAATTCTTGGCTTCAACAATGCCACACGTCAATTCCGATGAATTCGCTAAATCATTAGTTAACGCTGCAGCCTACAAAGGCAGAGAGTTCGAATTCTTCAAGGCAATGGTCGAATTGGAGTTAACAACATCAACATTGTCTGTCGAAAACGAAGAAGGCGTTGCAAGAATAAGATTATTCAGAGGAATAGGAACACCATCCAAAGTCTTGATAGCATACATTAATTTGGTTGCTCAGGATTGGTTGGTTTCCTTGATATCACCTCTGATCAGAGAAATCGAAGAGAACTGCAAGAAGGGCGTTAGATATCAGATTGATCAGTCAAAGCTTGAAGCAGGACAGAATATTGTTGAAAACAGAGAAGCATTTACAGTCATCTTCAACAAATTCATTGAATCATTCGAGAACTCAATCAAAGAGATGCCAAGCGGTATCATCAAAGCCGCCCAAATCTTGTTCAATTCAGTCAACAACCAGAGCCAGAAGATGGCTTATCAGGCCATCGCATCATTCATTTTTGAGAACTTCATTTGCCAGACACTTCCTGAACCAGCAAGAATCGGACTCGCTGATAGACTGAATGACGACACAAAGACATGCTTAATGCACCTTTCCACGTTGTTGATTGTTGCTTCATCAAGAGAAAGAGTTGGCTCAAAGCGCCCACACTACGCTTTCTTCAACAATGTTATTTCAGCCACATTCAAGCGCTTGAGGCTTTGCTACGATAAAATTGTTCAAGTAAGAATCACAGAAGTTCCGCACGTTTTGTCAATTGATCCAGTCCATGTCACGATTTCATTGCAGAAGTTAATCAAACCATTGATCCCAGTTTTCAATAAGAGCACAGCAGAAATATCCGATAATGATGTCCTCAAAGAAGGTATATTTAAGTTGATTGCAAAGCTCAATGAAGTCGATGTTACTGTTGACACATTCAACACAAAGACAACAGAAGGAGAAGGCGCTGGAATGAGTGATATTCTTGAAAAGAGATTCCACAAGACAGAGTTCATTTCATCTAAAGGTGAAGACATTTTCTATCTTGATATCTCTGGTACAGTCAACATTCCAATCAACAACATCGTTCAGCACATTTTGAAGACATTGAAGTCATATGAGAACTCCAGATACACAATTGTTGCTGATATTGGAAGCGTCAATGTTTCACAGCTCCCAACAACGAAAGAAATCAAAGCTACTTCTCAGCAAATTCCAGATTATATATTAAAGAACATTTCACACCTTTACTGCTTGAGAATTTCCCCAGAGTTCGCCAAATATCTCGGCGACAGAGAACTTCTCACCAACTTCCCACCAATCGAAAGAGTCTCCACAATCGAAGAGTTCAAGCGCGAAGTCACACAGCATACAACAATCTTAAGCCACGCAGCATACGAAGGCCTTCTTCCTGTTGATGCTGTCTATGGTGCAACACTCAACAATGAAAAGATTTTGTTGTGTGCAACACAGAACGCTTTGGTCATTCACGGCCATTCCCATAAGATTAAGTTGCCATGGAAGATCGTCATTCCTTACAGAACAATCAAGTCTTTCAAGCCACATAAAGGAGATCCAACAAAGATAAAGATCGTCGACACATACGAAGTTTCATACACTGTCCAGTTGCCAACATTCTCATGCGCATACACAGATATTCTCGAGTTCATCAAGAGGAACAAACTCGTCACAACAACAAGAAACTTGATCTACATCGAGAGACCAACACTGAGAATGCTTCTTCTTAACGTCGCTTTATCCAACTTAGTCTCTGACTCAGCAGATTTCGGCGTGAGAAAGGCAGCGTTGAACTTGATCAAGAAGACTCTTCAATCCACAGAAGTCAGATCTACGCTAGATATGAAGAGCTTCCAGAATACGAATTACGTTGGAAGTGTTTACGAGATTGCAGAACAGATTTCCGACGACATCGCAATGAACAATCCAGATGATGTTCACATATTCTTCACAGAGTTCGCGAAGACAATCACATATCTCAGCGGCAGCGACTTCTGCGTTTCAGCAACATTCTTAGTTCCATGGATGAGAAGATGTGGACAGGCTGCAATCGAAAACAAGCGCACACTCGAATCTCTTGCACAGATCACAGCTTCCATTCCATCAGCAGACACATGCCAGTTCACGCAGCTCTTCTGGGGCCCAATCACCCAGGAAGACTTGTTCAAGAGACTTTTGCAGATGACGAACGAGTTCGGTAACTCTTCATTCATTTCATTATTCATCACAGTTGCAAACAACTCAAAGAAACTCACATCGGCCATTGTCAGAATCCTTCAGGAAGACAGCGGAATTACAATCTTCTACCAGGCAACGAGAACACTCATCGAGTTGATCATTGCTGGAACATTCGACTATTCCTGTCTTCCATTCGTTCTCCACATCATCCACAACAGTTTTTACAACAAAAAGAATGAAATGTCTGTCCAAATCATCGACTGCTTATACAGAAAGTTCGTCGGAACACCAGAATATGACTTCAAGATCTTCATCGAAGAGATCGCTAAGAAGGAGTACAAACAATTGGCTCTCAGAGCAAACAAACTCTGCAACGTGATCACAGCCATTGTTGAAGCGGCAAACGTCAACAAGATCGAGCTCAAGGAAGCACTGCTTTCAGAACCGAGTGAAGATTCGCTTGCCAGCTATTCAACAGTCCTATTAATCGGAATGTTATTCCCTGGCGACAGCGAGTTCAAGAAGCGCCAGTTCAAACTTTTGTTAACGAGCAATCCGCAGGCGATTGTTTTTGGTATATTAGGTCTTTCATGCATGGACTTAACCGAAAGAGAGAGTGTTGCATGCATCATCGCAGGTTTATTGAATATTATCTCCACACAGAGCGAGATTTCCATCAACATGGTCTTCGACATCGTCAAAAAGTTTGACGAGAAGTTTACTCTCAACAAATTGACTTCTTCTTTAATTCCTCCTGAAATTATCTCCAGGATCTCCTCGGAATCCAATATGTCACTCAGCGCCAGTTTGATACATTGCATCATCACCGTCGAATTCGCCTTCAGTTCCGAACAAAAGATCATTAAATACTTCACAGATAAGGGCATCAAGAACGATGTGTTAACCGTTATGGCGACAAACGATGTGAACCAAGTGATGGACAGCATCTCAAAGACACCAGAGTGCGCATTTATATTGCTTAAGAGATTCATTAACAATCCGGATGACGCGGAAACGATAAACAATCTGACAACAATCGTCGAAGCAAATCAAGACATTTTCATCAACCAGAACCTCCAATCGGTCTACGAGGCTGCAGAGAAGTCCAAGTGCTTGAATGTCATCAAGTTCCTGGCTGCTCTCGCGCGATCCCAGAAAGGAAAGAAGCAAGGAAAGAAGTCAGTCAATCTTTTCACGGTTTTCCTGGAAAAGACTGCGCCTCAGTTACTGACACAGGAAAACATCACTAACCTCACCTCTCTTTTAAGTCCTATCTTTTAAAGAATAAATAAAAATCTATTTTTATGTTGAAATTCTCGATCACCTATGTTTGCCTCCCTTTCTTTCTAAAATGAATGAATTTCTGAGTTGAAGTTAATTTTTTATATTTTTACATAAATAGCGGACAATGTCAAATTTTAAAAAGTGATAAAATATATGAAAGAGTGATTGATGATGGAGTTCCTGTTTATATTTTAAGATTTAAAGATAAACAATATTATAGAATGATAAACCCGGATTACATAAAAGCATCAATTTCTAGTAGTAAAGTGAGGGTGTGTTTTCCAGATTTTGTAATCTTATATATAGAGGATGTATGACAACATAAATATATATATATTGTAATTCCGGACATTAATTTTTAAGTTTATTTTAAAAATAATTTAATTTTTTTATTTCATCACATTGATGAGGGTGATGGATTGTAAACTTGGTAATATTGATGAAGACTGGAATAAAATTGACTCGAATACTCTTTAGAGGTTACTATTTAGAACTCCAATGATTTGATTTATTCTATCTTCAATAATGTTTATTTTTTTGTTAAATCTTCTATTTTCATTAATGTGGTGACTCTTGATTGAGGAATACATTTTAAACTTAATATACCTTTTATTTTTGTAATTTTGAAACCATGACCATCCAGGTCTCGGACTTCGTCTTTAATTTTAAACATTTTATTTAGTTTGCATGTTGTAAGTTCATCAAACATTTCTTTATTTTTATTATAGTACTCATTACATTCATCAACTGATTCAAATATTGTTGTCTCAATAATTGGTTTGATTATTTTTATTTCTTTTTGTTAATGTTCAATTAAATTTAAATCTTCTTTCTCATGTTCAATTAAATTTGATTTTTCTTCAACTTTTTCAATTATTTTTAAAATCTGTTCCATTTCATATTAATAAAAATCTTAATATATCAATATAAATTTGTTTTTTTTATTCAATAATAAAACATGGCTGCTGGATTTTTAAGAAAATATGGAATGGTATCAAAAATGCTGCGAAATGGGTACATAAGAAAGTATTAAAACCTGTTACTAAAGCTGTTGCGCCAATAGCGAAAACAATAGGGACTGCAATCGGTGGAATATTTGGAGCTAAAGCAGGGAATCCAATGATGGGTGCACAAGTTGGAAACGCCATCGGTGGAGTAGTTGAAGGACTAGCAAAGTGACACAAGTCTCTATGAGTTCGTGACAAAAATAAATTATATATTTTTACGAATTCAAATGGTCCTGCGAAAAAGGCTCTATGAGCTATTCAGAGTCTTTAGGCTCACGCATTGCATCACTTCAATATTGAAGTTAATCGATTAATAACTTTCCCACTTTTATCTAATACATTTTTAACCTTTTGTCCATATTATGGTGATATTGAAATCGCCACATCACTGATTGCTTCGGTATGAGGAAGTATTTTATCCTCACAAAATTAACAGCTTTTTTTCCACCTTCCCATATACTTTTAGCAGTTCTTTTTATCTTATCCCACAATTTCTTAAATATTCCAGCACTCATATTTTATAATAATTTAAAATTTGATTTTATTTTTCAAATATTATTTTTATATTAGTCATAAATGACAACAAACTATTTAATCCCAAACACTAAACCAGATAATGACAACGTATTTCATTCATTTGAAAAGATTAATGAGGTTTTCGCTAAAAATGATGGTAGAAGATATTATAGGGAACTGGAAAACTCATGCTTTGATAGTGATGCCCTTTATAATTACACAAAACAAACACATTTAAGAATCACAAATAATGCCCACGATGTTAATCAATTAGGGGAGACGTACATTAATGATAAAGCATTCAAATTATTTGTCCGGAATTACAATATAAATATATATGATGGCATACATCCTCTATATTAAGAATGACAAGTAACCCTCTCACTAGACTACTAACACCGATTAATATAACCTTTTCCTTTCCCTGTCACTTTTGTCCAGTATAACCTTTCCTTGAATAATTTTTTCCGTTCCTTTTTGTTCACAAAACAATTTGTGGGCTTTTCAAGCATGCACAAGTGTTTTCTGACACAAAAACCAGCCTTGGGAGTGCTACCTTTTTAAGTCGACCTTTTAAAGACACTTTTTCATCTAATACTTCATCAGGAGTTTATTAAACCGAACATTTGAAATTTCAACCAAAATTTTTTAAATAAAAATAATGAAATCATCCCCCATATAGACCGAAGATGTTGGTTTTATCATTAAATGTTATAAATTTTTTATTTTTAGGGTTTGATAAGAATTTATAGGGTCTATTTTAAAATAAAAATTTACATTCCAAGAACCAGAGGTTCCAGGCACTTTGCCCTACGGGTTGCACCAGAGTTTTACAATCCATCACCCTCATCAATGTGATGAAATAAAAAAATTAAATTAATTTTAAAATAAACTTAAAAATTAATGTCCGGAATTACAATATATATATATTTATGTTGTCATACATCCTCTATATATAAGATTACAAAATCTGGAAAACACACCCTCACTTTACTACTAGAAATTGATGCTTTTATGTAATCCGGGTTTATCATTCTATAATATTGTTTATCTTTAAATCTTAAAATATAAACAGGAACTCCATCATCAATCACTCTTTCATATATTTTATCACTTTTTAAAATTTGACATTGTCCGCTATTTATGTAAAAATATAAAAAATTAACTTAGTTTTTCCCACTATATATAAATGTATGATCTAACAATCTAATTAACACATTCAAATTTACAAACTTATGGAAATGTAAAATTAGATTATTTAGGCTGTCGGAAATATTGACATAAAACCTTCAAAAATGGGGACATATGTAGCTTTGCAAATTTTGGCAAATAACCCCCAGTATATACTTCTATTATTAAAGTTTTTTGAAATCTTTTATCAGCATATTCTATATGGCATGATTAAGCTATATGTTCAACCGATTTGATTTCCAATATTCAGAACGATAGCGATGACGATAGACACCTATACTATCAGATTGACCTGTTTGTGCCTGTTTCACGAATTTTCATTTAATTTTTTCAATATATCACAAAATAATTTTTTTCAACTCAGAAATTCATTCATTTGAGAAAGAAATGGAGGTAAACAATGGACCACGTTATCACCGCGCAAAGTTCACTCAGCAGGAGGACAGCAAACTGGTGAGGCTGATAGAACTGCTCGGAACTGGCGATTGGGAGGCGATCTCACTGGAGATGAAGAACAGGACGTCGAGGCAGTGCAAGGACAGGTGGCTGAACTACCTATCGCCATCGCTCTCCTCTGTGCCATGGTCGGAGGAAGAGGAAGCATTGCTTGAGAAATTGCATAATAAGTACGGCTCCAGGTGGACAAAGATCGCAGCATTCTTCAAGAATAGATCTCCAAATGGTGTCAGAAAGCAATTCCAATTGATACAAAAGGCTAAGGGCAATGCAAGCCAGCAGAATTCTGATTCGTCATCAGAACAAGCTGAGGAGGTCCAGATTCCACCAGAAATCCACGAAAAACCGGAGAAGCTCTTCAATCTCCTGGACGCGGACATTTTCAATATCGATTTTAGTTTGTTACCCGAGAATGTTTTCAGTTTTTGAAACTCCACTCTCGCGGTCTTGTTTATTAATTAACCATGCAGTTGTTGGTTTTAATTATCATTGAATAAATCTAAACATTAGTTTTTATGCGTTTGAATTAATCTTCAATATTTTCCACCTATACTGACCCCATTCAATCCTTCATATCTCACACCGAAAGTCTGCACCGGATGAATTATCCCAGTTTGGCGACAAATTTTTATAAGAATAAACTATAACTATTTTTATGGCCTTTTAGTTAAATAAATAGACTGTATACACTGTGTATGTCCTATGGACAATGTTACAGAATTCCTGCGCCAAATTTGATTTTTTGTGGACAATTTTGATGCTGTAAAATGCGTGTTCTGTTTTAATTTTACTATTCTTTGACTTAAAGAGGGCGTTTGGCAACAAAATATACGCATATCTTTCATCATATGATCGGCACAAAAATTTTTTATTGGACAACATTCTATAATCACACTATACATCTTTTTGTGACGTGATTTAGATGTTTAATTTGCCATTTTGTTTTCGAAGAATTTTGGGCATCACTTTATAAGCTCTCTTTAAAGACATTGCAATTGCGCATTTACATATATAAGATGTCGTGATTTAAAATCCGTTGTTATACAGCCATTTTATCTATATAATAAACTAAAATGATAATTTTATCATAATCTATATTTTTATTCCCATAATCTACATGATTTTGTTTACATTTCTCATAAGAATATATATCTTGAAGTGTATTGATCTATATCATAATAATCTATGGTGATTCAATATGAATCCGAGTCAATATCTGTTTATTAAGGCTTTTAGAAGTTAATAACAAAATATCCAATGATATATTTACACAATGATATATATGTTATTTATTGAAACTCAATATTCAAACATTGAAATATTTTTTCTAAATTATGCATTGTAATTCATTGTACAAAATAAACTCATTGAATAATATATTTATGTTATATTAAAAAGCTTAAATGTTATGATTATAGTTTGAATATTAAATGAAAAAAAAAATTATTGCGAATTTATAATTAATTTATTATGTAGATTTCAAAAATGCAATAAAAGTCAGTAAACGTATGAAATATAAAAGTGACAAAGTGAATAAATGAGTTTTTCCAAAGGAGCGAATTCTTCAACAGGACGCCGCACGAAAACAGCAGAAATTGGCGGTTTCGCGCAGGATCCAGAAGTTGCAAAATTACATGACAAAATCGACTCTGTCGAAGAAATCATTGCGAATTTTAAAGCAGAAATGAAAAACAAGACATCATTTTACGAGGCGGAGATGGCAAACCTTCAAACGCAGATAAAGAAGAAAAAGATCGAATCTGAAACTAAACTTTCCGCTCTGAGGGAGAACAACGAAATTGAGCTTCAAGAAGTTGATCAGACAAACGAACTTGAAATAAAATCAATCCAAGAACAGATCAACAACTTCCAGCAGAGCAGAAATCTTCATTCTAACTACCACATGCAGACAATGAGGACAAAGAAGGAGGCAGAGCTCGCAGATCTCCGCAGGCAAATCGAACAACTCAGAATTAAGAACACAGAAAACGTTTACGAATCAACAACGAAAAATCAGACAAACAAAATGAGCAACGAAGCACGGATCGCTGAAATCACAGCACAGATAGAGATCCTTGATGGCGAGATTAAAGAGACAAACGCACTTCGTCAGGAAGATTTGCAATCAACAAGTCTTAAAGTTCAACAAACATCGCAGGCATTCGAACAGCGCGCCAAGGAACAGCAGGAGCGTATCAACGCATATAGAAACGACTTCCAAAAGAGAAGTTTACAACACGAAGATTTAATCGCTTTAGCAGAGCAACAAGCAGAGGCGGAGATGCAGCAGATGGAGAACGACTTCACTGTTGCAACAGACAGGCGCACAAAGATGCAGCAGACGCTCGACAGATATATAAAGAGAGCGCAAAGAGAGGAACAAATCATCAAAGAAGACATTGCTTCTTTGAAGGAAGTGATAGAGCGCGCAAAGAAGCTTGAGGAGGAACAGTTAGCTTCGACAAAGGACCAGATAACGAAGCTCCAGGCTGCTTCTAGCGATACAATTGCTATTGATCAAGAAATCGAAGCTCTTCGTGCTGAAATCGAACAGACGAAGGCAGATAATGCCGATATGAGAAGAGAAAGGACAAGATTAGATACAACAATGTATTCAACAAGACTTTCGAGATTCCATGGAAAGTAGAAAAAACTTTTGTTCTCCAAATTTATTACATTTTTAAAATCATCCTTTTAATTAAATTTTATATTCAATGGTATGTGTGCTTGGAGTGTGAAAATGTTTTTAATGAAAATATTTAATTTTTCAAAATGAAGGTTTAGTAATTACAATGTATTTATAGTTCATTTGTGGTTTCTTGTGGCTGCTCCACACAGAATTGATATAACTCTTCAATTGCTTCACACTTAAACATTTTAGTTGCTTTGCAGAAAAGCGATCCTGTGTCTCTTGTCCATAAGTGCTGCTTTGAGGTGTGGTCAGCAATGAAGTTGCAGATGTTTGTGGAAGATTTAGCGAATAAATCAGGTCTTTCAATTGTATATTTAGTTATTTGATCAATTTGCTTTGCTTCGGTTTCACTGTTGAGTAATTTTACGAGTGTCTTAGAAATTTTGATTGGGCATGTTGCATCAGAAAACTTCAACATTGAATTGATTAAAACTTTTGCATATGAGAGAACATTTTCATAACCAGAGCAACTAGTGATGACTTTTTGAATTATCTTTGAATTGCAATATGGCATTGCTCCTTGAATTGTGTCGAGAATTACAGCTGTGTAGTTTAGAAGCGTTGAAATGTAGTGATCATTGTCTCCATATGTGCAGAAGTCGGATCTCTTTTCGGTGCCTTTCATTACTTCGGAAACAACGCTTGTTTTGATTGAATATTCAGTGAAAAGATTTGAGAAATTGTGTTGCAATGAAAGCCTTCCAATTCTTTCTAGCAAACGTGTTGTAATGCTGTCATCCTGAGATTCTGCTTGCAATTCTTTAATAAGTCTATTAAACGTGAAATTAAAGAACATTATTGGGTTTTCTTTAAGCTGATCAGATTCGTAGTTCATTGTCATCCTTCTAATCTTGAAAATGAACCAAACGAGGAATGCTAGCCAAATTAACAAAAATATCATGAAACCGATTTGGAATTCCAGAGATTGGAAAAACTCAGACCACTTTCCGGCCTTTTTCTCTGCGTTTTCCTTCAATTTTTCGAACGGTGTTTGCGACTGCTTTGATTTTGATTTCTTTCCCATTTTTGACAAACCCCTTTATTTTTAAGTCAGACCCTATTTCTGATCTTCATTTCTCCAAAAACAACTTTAAATATATTATAGAAAAAATTCAAGTTCAATATATATTTTAGCATTGATAGTAGACTATATGGCACATATATAAAGGTAAAATTCATTATTGAAATTTCGATTGACCAAATCTGATTTCATCAAAAGGATAATTATGTTTTTTACTCATCATTCAAATGCAGTATTTATAGGGTTACACTTTTAGATTAAAATATATGATATATCTTTAATATATTCATAAATGAAAAAGCATTTATCCATTTTTAAAAAGAAACATGTTCAATCAATATAACAACGTTTTAGCATCAGAGTATATTGCAAACTTTATGACATGAGAGTCACCATTGTGTGAAGATGAACATTGTCCACTCAAAAATACAGAGCAAGAACAACAATTGTTTAGCGAAACTTCATGCTTTATATCTCGAAATTATAATATTGCTTTGACTAGCGCCCTTTATATGCATTGTTTCTGTAGGCCTGTACTACCCACTCCATAAGTTTTAACCTCTTTTGATGAGAAGGTTCGAAGTTACCACCTTTTAGAAAAAGAGTTTCATTACGTATATTTTTGTCCAATTTTACGTAGAATGGCATTAAAACTATATCGAAGTCCCAAATAATCACTATGTTTGAGATGAAATTGCACAAAATTTAGTGACGATTATTTTTGATTCATTTCCCAAAGGGACTGGGACAAAATAGAACAACGTGCTTTTCTGACATGTAAATTATGTTTGACATATAGAGTCAGAATGTCAAATATAAAGGAAAGTGACGTGATTGCGCGGGAAAAATGGAAAAGTGTCA
>JALKBU010001143.1:0-15917 GCA_023091735.1 Trichomonas tenax | reverse complement strand
CTGTATCTGGAGTTCCATCCCTGGCCTTGATGAACTTGCGATATTGCATCGTGAGCTTTCTCAAAGTGATGAGAGAATATTCGTTGACTTTGAAGCATTTCTCGAACACGTAATTAAGTGCATCTTTCTGCCACTGCTCTATCTTCCTCTTCGGCGGGTTCTTTATCGATGCAGATTCGAGATTTACCTTCTCTTTGACGCAATCATCGATAACTTGAAGCATGTCGTTCGTAATGTCGATAGGTTGGCTCTTCTTGTTGGATGAAATCTTGTGCAAGAAGTCTTCTTGAAGAGGAGCCATGATTTTGTTGAGTTTTTCGATTAATGGGTCAAGAGCTTCGATTGTTTGGCCATTTAAGCCGTCAGCCGTCGAATCCATTGACTTAGAACGCGACTGATCTGATTTTTGAGCAGTTGTATTCGCTTTTGGCGCTAATGAAATTCTAAATGCCTCCATTTCGAGTTTTCTGCCTTCGGCAGCTTCATTGACCGCGTCTGTATCATCGATGAAGCCATCGCCGTTGTCGTAGCCGTCGATAACCTTTCCTATTTTTGTTTGCACTCTTTCTATAAGAAGGGAGTGAGATTCGGAGCCGCCGACGCCCTGGAGTTCGTCTCTGTCCGCGAGCTCGTTCCTGATGTTGATGGAATCGCCTTTATTGAACTCTATAACGAAATCAACTGTTTTTTCAGACATTTGGAAGTTTAGAATTTTCTTTTGACTAAAATATATAATTTTCCTAGTTTTAGCGTTTTTTCTTATTTCCGATTTTGAATTTCTAAAAACCAAATCGATAAATACCATTTATTTTGAACATTGTCATGATATATTCGATCATTTCTATTTTTCAATAAATATAATGTGAATATTTTTCATTTTATCAAGTCTTTCCAAAACAAAATTATAGGACTAATGGAACATAATTTAAATTTTTGCTACAATTTCGATTTACACATTTATATGTTGAAATCAAATTTGAATTTCATTTTCTGATAGAGATATATCAAAAATTGATTTGCAAAAGTTACAAACTTCAACTTTTCTATTTTGTGCAATAAGATTTTGAAGAGGAAAAAGTGTTATTATTTTGATCAAATATCGAATGAAAGTGTATTATCAAAAAACTTTGCACAGATTTAAATACTTATGAAACAAATAAATTTATTCCCTTATGAAATCATCTTATAGCTCATTCTCAAGAATCAGAATTCGCAAATTAAAAAACTATGAAAAATCATTTGATTTTCATGCATTTTCATTCTTTTTTTGATGATAAAGATTTATTTAATTCGCCATTTTCAGCATCAAAAAGACAGCATCAGAAGGTCAAAAAGATAAAATGAAGAGATTGAAGATAAGAATATAAAAAATAAATTTATTACAAAATCACTTTCTTCCACCTTTGCCCTTTGGAAGGTCCGCTTTGTTGAACTGTGTCTCTATGTGGTTCTTTCTAGCCTGGAACGTCTGTGTCGGCATAGCGCGCTTCGTCTGCGTGAGAATTGGCTCTGCAGCTCTCTTTATTCTTGCGAGAGAGTCCTTCATGTAATTCTCGTAGTCGTTAATCCTGTTCGCAGTCTCTGTCTTGATGCCGTTAACCATTTCCTCGAAGATCGCAGCGACCTTCTTCTTGTCCGAGAGATGATTGAGGACTTCCTTTGGCGCGTTCTGCATGCAATCAGCAACTTTCTGGAATGCGTTATCCAGCGGCAAGTTATTAATAATCTCCTTGAGATCGTTGACTTTTGCGCCTTCTCCCTTCTTGACGAGTTCGACGGCCTTTCGCCTCAATAACTCGTAGTGGATGTCGTCGATGAACTTCATCAAAACCTGTGGAGGGTTCTCAGTGAAGTCAGGAACACTCGACTTTTCCTCCTTCGGCGTGAAAGCGCAAACTTGGTTCATGTATTCGTTCTGTTCAGCGATCTGTTGAAGATATGAGCGTCCAAACAACTCTGTGAGTCTGAACAATCCAGCGCCGGCCTTCCATGTTCTCCTGAACTCATCTCTCATTCTTAGATGCTCCTCGTAAAGCTCCTGATAGTGCTGTGCGAGTTTCGATGATTTTTCTTTCATCTGATCACGTTCCTGAGTGACCTGCTGCAGCATCTCTGTGAGGATCTGTTTGGAGGATTCGGCGGACTCCGACTGTTCCTGCAATGCGTGAATTTCTGTTAAAAGTCTTTCGTTGAGTGAATGCAATTTCTCGATGCGTTGTTTTCCTGTTTCCGTCGCGAGTCTCTCCGCGTTCTTTCTCAGTGTCAACTCAGACCTCAATCTCTGCGTCTTCTCCTTGAGGGCAGCGTACTGGTTGTCTGCCTGGATGAGCTGCATTTCTATCGAGTCCGCAGCGGCACCGGCAGCTTCTGGGTCTGTGAGCGCTGTCATCGTCGCTGGTTCGTCTGTTGCGAGCGGTTTCTGCGTTAAAGGAGGAAGAGGCTCGCTGAACTTCAATGTTGGGCAGACAATCAGTTGGTTCAACAACTCGGTCTCATCAGGAAGACGAGAAATCGATTCCTCAGATTTCTTCTGTGCTTCAGAGACAGCGCCGCGTACGACTGCTAATTCGTTCTGAAGAGCAACAAGGAAGGCCCTGAGCGTCGCTGGCTCGCATTTCGTGAGGCGGCGAGGCCTGAGAAGAGACTCTGATGAAAATCTGATGCGACGAACTTTTAATTTTTCGTTTTCTTCCTGAAGCATTCTGACTTTGTCGAGGAGGTTTGAAATTGATCCGAATTGATCGATAACAACTGAAGCACACTCAAGACGTTGCTCAGCTGTGCGAATACGCTGTTTTAATGCATCAACGAGCTGTCTGAGGCGGTTTTCGCGGAAATCGAGCAAATCTAAATACAATTGCTGCTGCGATGTCGATGAAGAAATTAATGATTGAAGTGAATCTCTGTCTGGAAGCGGTCCTATTGCAGAAATGTCTCTTTCGAGCGATTCTATCATATTTTTGAGAGATCCCACGTCGGGTGCCGCTTGATAAAACTCGAGTTCTGTTAAGAATGAAACCGAATTTTTCAATTCTTGGTATTGTTCATTGACTTTGTTGAAATTTGCTTTGACATCGATGATTGCAGCGTCCAGCCTCTCCCCTTCAGCAATGGCAGCTGAATAATCGGCTGCATGCTTTTTCATAAGCTTTTTAAGCTCATTAAGAAAAGAATTCTTCTCGCGGACTGAATTGGACGCGAGGGCCTTCTGGAAGAGCATTGATATACGCTTAGATTCCGTCGTTGGCGCTGTATCTGTTTGACTCATAATGTTTTTCTGTTTCTCGCTAAAAAAAATTTTAAAAACGGATTTGCAGAACGGTTATTTTGGATTTTTCGGAATTTATTGAAGATTTAGATTCTGCATATCCTACTTCTTAATATAATTTTAATATTATACAAAATTATCCTAAAAGTCTATCAAATAATGGATATTTTTGGTTTTTGTTGTTATAATATAACAAATAATCATATGGGCAGTTTATAAATTAATAAATTACTGAAGTATTATAATACATTATAGTCATAAATAAGTAAAATAACAATAAAATGAAAGTCCCAGTAGTATATTGGTTAGAATGGATCCTTGACACGGATCAGAGGCCAGTTCGATTCTGGCCTGGGACATTTTTTAGTTTTTATTTCTACGATGATAAGAACATCAAAATATCTCTTTTTCAATAACGAGACAATGATGAATGCATTCAATTATAGAAGTAGTTTATTATTTCTGGCATTATAATATCAAAAAACACGTTTTTCTATGAAATCAAAAAATATTTATTTATTGCAAATGCTTTCCGAACTTCAAATTGCTATCAAATGATTATATTTAAGGATGGAAATTGATTTTGATGTTGTAAATTGGTATATTTAACTTTATTGCAATATTTCAATTTATTTGTAGTAATTCGAATTAGATTTATTCAAACAGAATATAAGCTTTGCATAATTGAAAATTAAACAAATTGCTTTCGTTGATTATTGTCTAATGCAGACAACATCAGACAATGTTTCGTTCTTAGAGTGTGAAATTCCGCAAATGTGTGGTGTGTGGAATGTAACAACATATTCGCAATAATCGGGCTCACTAATTGATGTAATAACGCCGTCTTCTTTAAGAGCAAGGTCACAAATATACTCTATTCTAACGTGCCTTGGACGCTTTGTAACAACGCATTTTTCTCCATTATTCCAATCGTATGCAATTCCGTTCATTAATAAAGTATAATTTGAATTATCTTCCTGGCCAAGAATAAAATTATCTAAAATATTGGCACCTTGGAATCTGTACTGGCTGAGTCTCTTAAATGGGCAGAATTTAAAGAACCAATAATATGTATGTGTGAATTCGAGGCAAGCATCAACGAAAATTGATTTTACATCGTTAATAGACTGCGGATAACTTTCCTGTGGTTTTGGCGCTCCAACATAGCACATATATGTGTGATTATTAATGAATGTGTCGAAAGAGCGCTCATAATCGCTCTCAGTGAAGTTTGGTGGTGTCATCGTTAAAAATGATGATCTGTAAACAACTTCAGAAACACCAAACGCAGAAAAAACAAAAAACATATTTATTTGGACGAAAAAAGTGACAAATATATTTCTTTCTTTAGTCGGAACTTATTATTTGATATCCATTCATTTTTTCTGCAATAAAATCGATTTATTACGGAAAAATCAACCAATTCAGTATTTCTTATATATATGAGATATAAATATTCGTATATAAGACATAAGTCCCATATATTTGATTAAAGCTATTGATGAGGAGTTTACACTTTAATCTTTTTAGGCCTTATATGCATCGCAGAATGAAATCTCATAATAATTCGGGTTTCTAGTATGGTGTTTGATGATTTTTAACTCGGATTTTGAAAGCATTGGGTCTGTTGGTAAAAAATTTCATGTCGCGAACTTGGCAGTGAAGAAATGCACAACATATTTTGTCGTATTTTGCTACCCATTTGCGTTTGATCATAACCATTGACGCAAAATTAAAAGCGACATCTTGAGTCTATCTTAGTGAAGCTCAAACATGGCAAAAAATAGAGAGAAATTATTCCATTTCATGAGATTCACATTAAGATAAAATGAAAAACTTGATCAACACCCTCTTTATATAATATAAAGCTTATATTTCAAATGGCAGACGAATCTGAAAAACATATTATCTTGATAATTTTTCTTATAAAACTGCTCATCTAGGGTTACGTTCTTAAGGTGTGTTAGTTCGTTGGCTATTGCTATTTATATCTAAAAGACTGTTATGGTCTAGAATAATTAATAAAACAAATTCAATGTTTATAAGAATGTAATCCCATTACCAAGTCATACGACAGTAAAGAATTCATATGCCCTGGCTATTAATACACAAATTTACTTCCATGGGAAAGGAAGTAATGTGCAAGAAGGAAGAATGATGCGTTGGACAATTTGAGAAGAAACAGTAACTTCTTCTGATGAAGAAGCGGATGTTTCAACATTTTTTTTGCCCTTCTTAGAGTTCATTCTACGAATAAGTCGGCAACATCTGTTGCGGATTGATACTGAGTTCCTGTCCTCGAAGTGAGTAGCGATAATTGTCCATTTGGAACCCAGTTCTGTGTGCAACTTCAACAGTCTCTGATCTTCAGATTCTGTCCATGGTGCCTGCTCGCCGTTTCTTGAGAGATAGTGGTTCCATCTGTCTCTGCACTGCCTAGGCGTCCTATATTTCAGCAATTTGGATATTAACGACCATTTATTTGTGCCGTGTGTGAGAACCAACTTCCTTAAATTCTCGTCTTCTTCAGGCGAAAACTTGAATTTGTGACCCCTGGGCGCATCAGACTTCTCCCTAGGGATCACATAGTCCTTTTGGTCAGCCGAATTGATCGCTGATACCTTGTAGTTCAATGTTGCCATGCGATTTGACAGGAACGATGCTTTTAAAGCCCAATGAAAATTGAGTACCTTAAAATTTTTCTTAGGTTAAAGCAGAGATTCCTTTGATGTTATAGATTCAGATTTTAAAGTTTAAATTTGTAGTATCAGAAAAAAGAAATTTAAATTACAACGAATTTTTCGGATTTGGACTCTCGAATTGGAATGCAATACGATTTATCAATTTAGAAATTTACAGTTTATCAAATTAATTTCGAATTGAATTACGAACGTTAAAATTAAAGAAAAATTTTGAATATTATTGTTACTTAAATTTATTCTCTATATTATGAGGCGGAACTTAATTTTAAAGAACGGTCGGATCATCTCAAATTTTGTGAGGGGTTCAAGAAAAATCACAACTTTCTCGAAATAAAGGGAAATGATTCGAAAATAAAATAATTCAATTTATTTTAATTTACAGTAGATCGTTTAATTTTTTTGATTGGTTTTTCAAAAACTTTAAATATAACAAAATATGATCTAATGTCGTTGAATTATAATCAAATCTTCAATAAAATCAAAAAATGACTTAAATTTGATTGCAAATGTTTGATAAAAAACAATTTTACCCACGAAAATAACTTCTCTATGACTCATAGATTCCATATTGTAATAAAATATTGGCTACTGTTATATTTTCCAATCGAGTTGATGAAGTTTACATATTTTTTCGATTTTTTTGATGAATTCATTGTAATTATATATTTTTAGGCTATAATTTTTTTGCAGTTATTTTTGTTGACATTTTGTTCATGTTTTATCATTTTCCACAGTTCTAAAATGTTTTGGTTTTCTTGCAGCAGGTGTTCAATGCCACAATGAAAGCATGCCGATGCAGAAGGTTATCACCGTCTATATTCGATTCGTTTTTTTGACATCTGGTTTTATTTGTTATCAATGTTATTATATCTATATCATTAAGGGAATGTGCTAGCTGTATCTTAAACTTTATGATGTTTTAGTTAATTTTCGTCTCACCTTCACAACCTGAGAGTAAATTAATTGATTTTTTATAAATTATATAATATATAACATGATTTTCAGTGAATATTGGTTCCAGCGTTCGCGGGTATTATAAATTCTCATCTAGATTATAAGGCAAACTAACACATTACGACGAATATTAAAGATTGAAGATGAAATTTTCATAAAAATCAACCCACATTGGAATACTCGCACCTACTCTTTAAGCACACATCAATACTACTATCGTTAGAACCTTATGCATGTGGCATAAATAAAAGTCGAAAAGGTTTCCAATATCATCAAAGGTGAGTAGCAACAATTACTGAAGTTTTGGGTTATTTAGGAGAAGAGGATCATAAATTTGTTTCTAGTTGATAAAATTACTAATGAAGGCTGTTAGTTCATGCGTGGTTATGCCTCATGTATAGAAAGCTTGTGGTAAAGTTTTTGTGGTTATTTAACAATCCACGTTAATTTTGATTGGATTGAAACATTAGTTTACAGCTTCTACACTCTTGTTTTCATTTAGACCAGTGTCTATCTATGATTGTATAGTATGTAATTTTGTTATATTTTAACCAATTGTGCTCCTAATTTTTCATTAACCGTAAAATCATCGAAAAGTGATTAAAATAACATTGTGTTCATTTAAATAAACATATGTACATGTGAACTATATGCATCTCATTAGATAAGGCAGTTTTATATTCTCGATAACACAATTTATATGTGTTTAACCAAAAAAGGCATATATTTAATATAACTGCCTACAGTCTATTCGAAATCAAATAGATAAACAGATTAAAACAATTTAATAGAAAACAATATGTTAATTATTAATTATAAACCAAAAGAACAAAATAGTAATATAGACATCAACAATATATTCATAATTCAAAAGAGAAATGTTTTATATCAATTCAATTATTGATATTTTGATAAAATTTCTTAACTGATTGGTTTTATTTAACCTATGTAAAATAAATATGTCTGACACCTTATCTACCAATAGATTTTCATTTATTCAGGTATTTCAAAATTTGATTATATAGTTTGTAAATAAAAGAAATCATAGCATCAGAACAATAGAATACATTGATTTATCTGTTAAAAGTAATCGAAGATATTGATTTTTTTTTGATTAATAAAGAGAGAAAATTAAGGAGAAATAGATAGCTGGAGTATCAGGTATACTATATCTAATCGATTAGAGGCTGCTAAATTTTTTGATATTATTTTGAATAAATTAAGAGAGAAAAGAAGCAATATAGATGCAATGTAATGAAAGAGATATAGTGTTCATAGTGTTGATGCTAATGCAAATGTATCCTTTAGAAGAATGCTCAACTGTGAGGAATTTACTCGTTCATTATTATGCCGATAAAGTCGGATTATCTATCTGTCACCTTTTATTCTGGCAAACTCGAATTTAGACTCTACATAGGCAAAGAAAGCATATTTTAACCTAAAAATGAAAAACAAAATAAAAAAGTGGCAATGGAATATAAAGTTCCTTTTGTTGGAAATCCATCTGTTGGAAAAACAAGCATCATTGCACAATACGCGCAAAACAAGTTCTCTGAGGAGACCCTTCCGACTGTCGGAGCGAGCAACTTCAATTTCTCGGTTAATGTCGATGATAAAGAAGTTATAATGAACATATGGGATACTGCAGGCCAAGAACGCTTCAGGAGCCTTGTTCCTTTATATACGAGAGGCGCAAACTTGGTTGTGATCGTTTTTGATATATCAGATGCAGATTCATTCGCTTCTATTGATGATTGGTACCAAAAACTTCGCGGTGACTTCTGCCTGAAGTGCCCTATTTTCCTTTGTGCAAATAAAATCGATTTAGAACCGATTGTGCCAATCACAGATATTAAAAATTGGGCGCAAGCACATCAAGTTCAACTGTTTTTCACATCTGCTGCAACAAACAGAGAGATAACTGAGCTATTTCTCACTATTGCTCAAACTATTTCTGTTCAAGATCAACAGAACTTCGATTCGAAGCCAAATAAGTTATCAGCTAGTAATGAATCAAAGAAGGATGGCGAAAAATCGTCTTGCTGCTGAGCAAGCACAAAATTTTAATTATTATTTATTTTTATATTTTGACTCAAGTGTTCCATATATTGTTCAATTGTTTCGTGCATTTTCATTAAATACATGTACATAAATTATAGTAGTTACAAAATTTAATCTACTATTTTCCTAATTCAACTCTTTTATATACTATCCAGACATGTAGCAATCTATTCATAAGATTTATGGTTGGTGAATTGAGAAATAAAATCACAAATTAATATAAAATGTGTTTTGAAGTCTATTGTTAAGTGGATGAAATACGTGGACGATGGCATGATTAATCTTTAGTGTTTTAAGATTTTATAACAAAATAACAGATTATCGTCAATAATATCATCATCTGAACATATTTCACCAGTAATCATATTCTTAACTTAAAGCAATGTAAGTATATGACTAATTTATAATGCCAATATCTGTGTTACACACATTTTCGAAAAGATATACAAAAAATCACGATATTTGTTCTAGATATGATGCTATGGTTGCTGAAATTCATTTATATACAATCAATATATGATTTCTACTTTTCTATTATCAATTAAATCATGCTAATAAAATGATTGATAAAATATCTTATTTATAATGTGAATTCTTTTGGATTTAGTTAGAGCTGTATGTATTGAATTAAACAATTGAGAATATTTATTACAATAAAAATATAAAATAATAATCTAATTTGATGCCATCAATGTTGCTCTAATTCTAATGAATTTCGGCCTATTTGGGTCGCTGATAGAACATTTATCCAAATTCTGCTGTATAAGTTCAGTCAATGTTGAGTCCTTCAAGTTCGAGCACAAAGCTGGAATCTGTGTTAAGTTTTCGACAATAGAGAACAAGATTGGAGCGTGTTCGGTATCCCACAGTGTAGAAACGCACTCAAGGAATATGTCAATAGTTTCTGGATCCTGGACTAAGAATTCTCCAACATCTGGTGTCATAACAATTCTGTAAACAGTAACTAAAGCTCTCTGTGTAGCGAATCTGTCATCTCTGTACATTAAGGCGCACTCGAGGATATCTCTGATGTACTTAGCACATTCGAGAGCATTCCTTGGCACAACGGTGATGTTAGAAAGGCAGATTAATGGATATCCTTCGAATTTTGGATCCTTGACGACATTAATCAACTGCGGAATTGCTTCATGCATAACATTCGAGTCTGGGCATGTCGCTGACATTGAAGCCATCGCCATGACTGACAATCTCGAGAATATTTCGTTGGAGTTTGTCATCAAGCCCGCAACTTTCTCCATTGTACCCCACTGCTCAAGGATATGAGATCCGCTCATTGTTGATGCGAGAACACCAACTAATCTGATTGCTGGCTCTGTGAGATCGGATTCCAATGTCAAAGCGTTGTCAACAAAGCATCTGATGTCTTCACGCTGTTCTTCGTCCAAATCCTGTGGATCGTGGGAAGCAATGATAGCTGCTGTAGAGTAGCTTGACAAGATTGCTGGAAATGTTTCTCCCATCATCAACTTGATGAGGTGAGGAAGTAATGGCTCGAAAACATTCTCTGTGATGTTGTTTACACAGAAAGCGAAGCAGATTCTTAATGCTGAAACTTGGACAGTGAGATCTTCTGAATTGATGCAGCTGACGAAGCATTCGCTGAACTTCTTGATAGCGCTGACTTCCTTGTAAACTAATGTGTTGTCCATCAATGTTGCGATGGCATTGAGAGCATCGAGTTGGATGTTCGGATTGTTGGAGTCCAACAACATCATGAACTTGTCAAGGAATTCGCTGATTGTTCTCTGTTTAGGAATTGTGCCGTCGAACAAGCTCTGAAGCAATCTCAATGATTCCAACAAAACATCTTGGTTGGAGTGACTGAGCAAAGCGATGATTCTGTCTGGGCCTTCAACGCATCTCAACTGGGCCTTGGCTGCCTCGAATTCGATGATCTGAATCAAAACATCTAATGCTTCGATCAAGATGTTTGTAATTGATGATGGCTCTGTGTTCCTCAGCAAGTTCTCGATAATGACTGAGAAAATTGAATCATCATCGAAACAGTGCTTTGTAATGATCTTCTTGATCAATCTGATTGTTGACAATCTAACAGCGTTGTCGACATTCAACAGCAATGGTGTGAGATTTGTCATGTGCTTGACAGAGAAGATGCAGTGTTCGCTATCAACAACGAGGCTCAAGCAGTCGACAATCTTGTTCATTGATGAAACAGAGTGCTTTGCAAGTGTGTCCAACAAAATCTTTGCACCGGAACGCTCAAGGAAGGCTGCTCTTGTGCTTTCATCGGCCATGATGATTGATGTGAGTTCGACAACATATTGGCGGATGTTATCGGAGCAAGCTTTAAGCTTCTCTTCTAAGACAGGAACTAAATCATACTGAGTGATTCTCATCAAGTTGTCTGGGTGCTTTGCGGCATTCAACAATGGCAAAATGATGTTATCCTCTCTGAAGTCGTTGATGAGCTTCTCGATCTTTTCGCCTGTCATGTTTGGATCGATGTCGAATGCAGATGTGCTGATCGATCCTTCGAGGCTGGATGAGTCACTTGGATGCTGAGCGACGTATGCACGAAGCTCTTCGAGATCTGTGTTAGGGAAGCAGATAGTGCCTGCTTCGAGTGTCTGAACGATTGTTGGGAAGTCAGGACGCTTGTTTGGATCGCTGTGCCAACAGAGTCTGATGAACTTCGCGAGATTCTGCGGACATGACTTTGGAATCTTCGGACGGTTGTTTTGGTTAATAACTGTCATGGCAACTTGAATATCTCTTAAACCTCTGTATGGAACATCTCCTGTGAGCATTTCCCACAAAATAATACCGTATGAGTAAACATCGGACTTTTCATCGAAATTTTGTGACATTAAGACTTCAGGAGCCATCCACTGCGATGTACCAATGCCTCCAGAGACCATTTCGTTATTTGAGGTCTTTGTTCTGGCCATACCGAAATCTGCGATCTTAGGAAGATTGTCTTCATCGAGAAGAATGTTGAGAGACTTAAGATCACGGTGAACCATGTTCTGACTGTGAAGATATTGCATACCATAGGCAACACCTAAAGCAATGATAGAAAGCTGTGTCGGCGTAAGACGAGAGTTCGCATCCTTAGCGTGAAGACGAGCAAAAAGCGAATCGCCGCTCATGAATTTCGTAATAATGCAGAATGGAGGCTTCGTGCAGGCACCAACAAACGGCAAAATTGCGAAGTGACGGAGATGTGCAAGAATGGCAACTTCACTCTTGAACATTTCCAATCCTTCTTTATCGAATGCCTGATTATGCAATCTTTTTACAGCAACAACAGTGTCATCAGAAACTCTGACACCCAAGAAAACATCTCCGAAGCCACCAGAAGCGATTTTCTTTTGAAATTTAATATCTGCAGGATCAATGTCCCATTTTTCGAGACTCGCGAGTCCTTTTTGGATTTCCTGGAGGCCGAGTATTTTAGATTTAGGACTGTCGATGCCAATTTCGTCTGCGAGTTGAACTCTTCGATCATTAACTTCTCGTAATTTTTGTTCTTTGTCCGGCAATTCGCTGTTTTCTAGTAACTGTCGAAGGATTCCGAGATCATGAACATTGTTTGACTTTTCTTGGTACTCTGTCCAAGAAAGAGGCGGTTTATCTGTTAATTTTAGTTTCATTACAGATTCGTTAAAACTTGTGATGATGCTGTTGAGCTCCTCAGTAATGTAGTTGATGTCGTGCGCGAGAAAGAACTCCATCCAGTATTTTTCCGTCTGTTTTTGAATTAAATCTGAAAATCTCGCGAGAATTTGCAGTAAATTTTGGAATTCCGCGAAGTCATCGTCGGACATAACACCGGACTCGAGTGATAAACAGTTTAAAGTCTTTGAAAATATTGTTAATTGGTTGCATAAATAACTAATTTTAGTTCTGTGTGCGCACGCGTTTTTGGATATATTCTGAACATTCTTCATTTCGTACTGCACGTGCTTTACCCATTGCCCGAACGTTATTGTGGCTTTTGGTGAAGACATCGTGTTATTTAATTGTTGCTAAAAGTGACCAATTTACTTCATCATTTTATATTTTCTCTTTTGATAATAAATTTATAATTAACATAGCATTTCATATCGTTTTATAGCAAAATTAAGCTTATGATAACAAATTATTTCATGATGTCCATTAATATCAGGGCTTTAATTCATCAGAATCATTATAAAATTTCCTTTCAAACATATGTCTCGAAACACAGCTCATTATAAAAAATATTTAATTTTCAACTTTATTATTCGCATAATATTCTATGCCCAGAACCAGATTAACTTATATATATATCTATAATAGAAATTGATTAACAAAGATATCATCAAAAATATATCTTTAATATAAAGAGATGATGGTTATGTTATTGTTAATTTGATTGAAGCTTTGATAGAAGTTGTTCAATTCTAGTAAGAAGTATCAGATTTCGAAATTTGATCATGATATCTTCAGTATTCTTGTAGGAAAGGATACTGTCGAGCTTTGCTTCCAACAGTAATAAACTTTTTCAAGATTTATTGTCTCAGCACATTAGTAATACAGGGTCTGCTTTAATGCTGTCAAGGATCAGTTTGTTATAATTCAACTGCGCTACTCTGACTCTATTATAGGAGATTGCATTCTGATTAAGCGTTGAGATTACTGAAGCAATTCAATTTCATCGGGTGACATTCTCATGTTTCTAAATGCAGGTTTGAAATAATGATTCACATACAAAAGAAGCTTCAATCATAACTAACAACCACATCCAAATACTCGATTTGCTGCATATTTAAATCAATTTTAATATTAATATTAATATAGATCCTGAAAAATGGAAATTGAAGGATTTTTAAAACTAACGCAAGAGCTAAAATATTTTGAGAAAAAGCACGTTTCTCTATGTAAACATAAAAAATACGACTTTGGGAATTGGTTTTTCACAATGGGCGGATAGATTTGAACGAAATCGATTATAATCCACACCAGAATTTCGATATCTTTTTAAATCGATCACAAGAACACAATTTCATGCAATTGAAGCTACTCTAAATCCTTGATCACACACATTATTGGCTCATCTTTGATTTTCAAATGAACTCTTCTTTCTTCTAAGATTAAGGATTTCAAAGTTCACTTTAGGCTGATCATTGTAATTCTATTTAGTTTTGTACACAATGATAAAGATTTAAAAGACTTTTAAAAGGACATATATGAACTGCCGTCTCCACTAAAAGCAAACAATAAGCTTCATCATGTGTCGAAATATTTAAAAAATCAAAAGAGGCAAATTAAATATATTTATAAAGTATATGCCACTTTTTGAGCGAAGCTCAAAAAGTGGCTGTATATTTTTATTCATGCGCCTTCAATTAACATATACCTAATAGGGTATTATTCATTTGAAAATTTGAATTGAATGCGCATAAATATATACCCTACCTTCCCTAACATTGGAAAATTTTTATGACCCCTACCCATGAACTAAAAATACAAATTTTGTTACGTAAGTCGAAATAAAACTTAAATCATTGAAAGCAAACAATGAGGTGTCAATATGCGCATGCTTCTGCATATAAATACATGCTTAACGCCGTGCAAAATACGAAGATTGAAATTTTTATAAAATTTAGAATTTAGCCTAAAAACTTTCTTACTTGTTATAAAATGGCTATTGGCAATGTGGTGTTCACATGTACGAAAATATTATTATTAATTTTGTAAAAAGAAGAAAATTTAAGATTTATCTATGAAAAATAGACTTAATTTAACCAAATACTAATATAATATTAAGCAGCATCTACACATTCTATTTTATGTTATATTTGTTAAATTTTAGCAATTCTGATAATTGTGATAAAATTATAAATTTGATCGATGTATTATTATCGCATAGTACAGGCTTGGTATAAATATAAGAATTGTAACTATTGTAGGTAATGAAATCAGATATATGGAAATTATTATTGTGTAAAATAATTATTACAATGTGTATAGATAATTTACAAATAACATGTGAAAGGCATGTCATAATTACATCCAATTTATATATCTAAATAACTATATCATGACTTATAATCTGAAAAACAATAACAAGTATAAATCCGGAGAATGAATGTGTAAATGAAAGGATATAGTTGCAGTGCAATTGTGGATATGAATAGCCAGATTGAATTCTAGATTAAGAAAATTTGCTGAAGGAAATAAAGAACAAATATGCAATTAATAGGTAATACCAGTATAGCAGCAGTGATGAGATATCGACTAGATACTAAAAATGCATAAAAACAGATAAATATTTCTGATATAAAAATCGCTTTGATTGTATTGATGAAATTTAAAAGAATGATTGACTGAGGCTTCTGAATGCAATTGGTGAATGCATGGAGATGTTAATTTGGAAGAAATAGATGACAATGAAGGGTTGTCTGCTTCATTAAAAATAATGAAAAGTGACATTTTATCAGAGCGAAGAAGGTAATGTAAGAAGATATTGTCATGACTTGGCATTGATGATATGCACCTGAACTTTGTAAGAATTCGTGTTATTAGATTTCATAGAATGAAAACATTAAAAATCGCGACTTTCAACGAGTCTACCCAGTTTCACAATACTTTAGCCACTCCCCCTGCCTTTTTTGATATTTACATGTCATATTGTCAGATTCGTTTTTTAAAGGATGGTTCAACGCTGTTTACCCCAAACTCATATGTAAGCTGCTAGCTGAGGCTTTTCCGCATGAATTAACGCATACCATGCAATACATGAGTACCAATAAACTTCTAAAAATCAGCTCATAAATTCATACGATGATCATTAATTTTCACTTCAAGTTCTCCAAATAAATTGTATACACTATCCACTTCTGTAATAAAAATATTATCATACCGTTAACAATTTTAGGTCCAAAATTATTCAATCACGAAAAACAATAATTTCTCATATTTGAGTG
>JALKBU010001142.1:0-15946 GCA_023091735.1 Trichomonas tenax | reverse complement strand
ATCATTAAATTCATAATTAATTATGAATCATGAATTAAATAATGTTTTCATGTTACTTTCATTTTATATATTGATTTATATTATTTAGATTCTCAATTCGATCTTTATATTCTTTGTAAAATTCGTTTTTTACTAATTTTTTTTCTTCAAATTATTTGTTTATAATTCATATTTACCATGCAAGAAGAGATAATTTCGACCGAGTTTCTTGGTTTGGAGTGCAACAAAAACTTGCAATGAACCACGTTTATGCTCTTCATACTCAGCGCGGAGTTTCAATCTATAAATGTCAGTATTGTTTAGACTAAAAAGATATTTATAACACTTTTTATAAAGGTGACAATTTGCCCGCACAAAAAGTGACAGTTATTAATGAAAAGTGACTTTAAGGTTCTCTGCCGCTTTTTGATGTTCACTTTTGTCATAGACTCAATCATCCATTAAAAAATGAATCTGACAATATGACATGTAAACACCCAAAAAGGCAGGGGGTGTGGCTAAAGTATTGTGAAACTGGGTAATGTGTTGGGTATAATAAAGAGTCACGAAAAGTGATGTATTTACATGGCAAATGTATTTCATTTTGACATGTAAAATTAGTTAGCTAATTAGAATGTGTATTTATAAAGTTCAATTAAGCTTGTTATAGCATCGGCAAATCTTATTAGAGAGTCTATTAAACTTGGTAGAAAGTTTATTAAGCTTATTAGAGCGCGTATCAAGCTTAATAAAGCAACCTTTGTTATGATGGCAGACTTTACATGTCAAAACTTATTTAAAACTGCCATGTAAACACATCACTTTTTTGCAACTCTTTATTATACCCTACAATAATAGTAAAGAAATATGTGGGGTAGTTTGTTCATAACATAGATACATACAAAATTTAAATATAAACAAAAAATATAAATTACTTTTGCTCTTTCTGGACCAAAAACGAATAAACGTCGTTGCTATCGGCGTTCTTTAACAGTTCTTGTGCAATCTCCATTAATTCGTTATCTTGTTTATCTTCGGTCCAAGTTGATATTGGTATTGCGTTGTATGGATGCAGCAAATATGACATTGGAGAATTGTCAATAATGATCATCTTCTTGAGAGTGCGATTTAATAATGCCAAATCTTTCACTGTGGCTCCATTTAAATCAGAGCAAGATTTTCTATATAGTCTGTGCTTCACCAAATGTTGCGTGTCGATTTGATCAATGCAATAATCAGCGTAATCTTTGTTCGATGCAGTAAAAACTATCAATTCGAATTTATTTCCAAGCATTTGTATAAACTCTTCAGCATGGGGACGTATTAAAACGTATACATGGATCGGTGCTGGATGCGCATTCAACAAAAACGTGAAATCTGCATCTGACAAAGGAACGAATGACGAGTGAAGAAGCGTTTCATCTAAATCGAGAACGAGAGAGATTTTAGACTTATCTGTTGGTGGTGGAAGTAATTCAAAACAATTATTAGCAATCTGTGTGTTAGTATACTAAAAAAAAATACCGCAAAAGCGGTATAAAATACATACTGAATACTCTGACTCGGCAGAATCATGTCTAGGATGAACAGCTTGTGCTGAACAACAAGATGACTTCTTCGTAGTGCTTTTATCGGCCTTTATCTCATCGTCAGACTGATAAGTCTCCATTGTGAAACCTTGTTTGTTATCTATAGCTTTAGAAACGTTCCCTGTCGATTTTGCTTTCGGCGAATTCTTATTTAAAGCGGCAATGACAGAAAAAGCTTCTTGCTCCAGTTTCTGTATCGACTTTGGGTCAAGAGACTTCCCACGTGTTAATGGCGAAGAAGCTTCGATGTCTTTGTTCTTCGACATTTAAATTTTGAAATGAACAAAAAAACGTGAATTTTGTTATTCTTTCGGATTTGGATTTTTCTTTGTCAATAATGCTGTTTTCCATCGAAAAAATAGTGTGTTATAAATCAAATTAAATATTATGAATTCTCAAAAATTGTTTTTAAGACTTGAGAGTACTGTAACATTCATATACAGAGCACTGAGAATGTGTTCCGCTTTCCGAAAGCATTCATTTTTATTAAATATTATTATATTTTTATTTAACATATTATTTATCTTCTATTATTATAGTTTAACTCACATTGATGAAGTAAATAGTTTTGTCAATATTAAATAAGATATATATTTATAATCTCATAATCCATATATTATACCAAATCTTTTCCACTTTTTGGCTAGAAGTAATCTACATATAAATAGTTTCACTTTTTCCAATATAATATTGGTGAAATATTGAGGTTTTATCACAAAAAATTCATTCTTTAAAAAAAATGCCCCTCTCGACCTATGAGCTTGTTTTATTTGAAATTTCTTTTTTATAGAATAGATATCAAAGAGAATTATATATTAATTTAGACATTCTCACTATTGTTATCATTTTTTTCCTATATTTGTTTGCGGAAAACAAAGAACCAAACAAGAACGATAACAACGACGATAAAGATAATGACAGCAATGACAATACCTGCAATAGCACCTCCACCGATGCCACTGTCACTTTCTTTATCTTGCGAAGAAGATTTATCGTTAGAATCACCACCAGATTCTTTTGTTTCATATTCATAATCTTCGTCCCTGAGATTTGTCAATAAAATTGTTTTGTCATAATCTCTCTTTAATTCATCAGCTTTGTAGCCGTCATCTAATGTACCAACTTTAAGTTTACCTCAAATCGGAGGAATTAAGAGGTTCTCAGATGCTGTATTATCCATTAAATCTGTCATTCTCTGTTTGATTGCTTTGTTCATAGTGAGATTGACATCTGCAGACTTATCGGTGGATTTATTATCTTTGATTTCCTGCCCCACTGGAGAGAAGGACTTAGTGGTATAGAAATTAAGCTTAGCGTTGGATATTTTATCATCTTTTGCTGGAATCATTTTCATGTTTCTGACAACTGGACTCCAGACAACGAAACCATCTGACACGCCATCTGACTTTGGAATGTAAATATCAGATGTGTTTTGATTGATAATTACTGTCTGTCCATCCTTAGCATAATTGAAACCAATAATGTGGAAATTGCAATCATGATATTTTTCGTAGCATTTAACCTTATATATGCTTACATCCTTTCTTAGGACAACATTTGCATTATGGAAATCCCACAATTGAGAATGGAATCTAACTTTGTTAATCAATTTATCTTCAGCATACATAATGGGTTCAGGGCCGTCTTTCCTGTAAACATCAATCCAATAGTCTCCATCTGATCCAATAATAAGGCCGCCCATGCCGCACAAAGAGCCTTCGGGTGGAACCGTGAATTTGTAGAGCTCAAGATGTTGGATAATCCTGGAATAACTTGAGTGCACTCTTTAAGCTCACTTTCTTATATAATCTTGTATGTTAAAGGATCATCTAAGAAATATGTTTGAAAGTCCTGGATTTTCGTTATTCCTTCTTTGTTGAAGTTTGTGTAAAATGAACCGTAAATTTTCTGTAAACTGTTGTCTTTAGAAGCAGGAACGATAGTAATTTGGGCATTGCTTCCTTCTTTTCCATATACTTTAATAGAAAAGAATTCATAGGTAACGCCTGCATCTTTAACATTTAATGGACGATCTGGTTGGAGTCCGAAATCATCCAAGTAACCTCCTATGTCCTCAGATGGAAAGAAATTCATTGTTATAGTCGCTGGAGCTGTTGTTGATATTGTGTATTTGAAATTTGGATTATAATAAATGGCAGTTGTGAAGGAATCTGGTGTAATGTCGGAGACGTTGATAACCATCGGTTTATCCATGTCACAGGCTATGAATTTGCTGTCGGTGGTTTCTAAGGGGATAAATTTCATGTAACAGCTTTCTGCGTCGCATTGGAAACGAGTTGTGGATTGGGAATTGTAGTATATAGGTTCGCTTAAATGTTCAGCCGGATATGTGTTAGTGTTGACGTATTTATTATCGGAAACGAAAAATCCAGGTTGTGAAAGAATGAAAGCATCAACAATCCTTTTGACTGTCACTGGCTCTCTTGGATTGGTGTAATATGTAGAAAGAGAGTGCACGGATAAGAAACAGAGCATTATAAATATATGATTTTTTCAATTAAAGTTCACTCTCTTAAAAATTGAGATGAATTTTTATCATTTTTTATATATTAAAACATTAAACTTTGTAAAAAATGATATATTATATAAAAAAAGCGATGAATAAACATCACAATTTCGTTATTTGAATAGAAACAAAAAATTTGAATTGCATTATTTGAATGTGGACGTGAAAGTTTTATGTGATGATATTAATATATTAAGAATAAAACTAAAATTTAATAAAATTGTAAAGCTCTCAATCCCATTATTTGAGAGGATTCCCTCAAAAATTGAAAATTGAGGACGATTTTCAGTAAATAAACATTTCAAATCAATCTTATTTTTCAATCGAACATCGGCGCTTTTAATTAATCTTTGGAGCCTTGAAATATATTAAAGTGATTCTAAATCTCAGTATTTGTTTGATTAACGACTTGAAATTGCGTTGATTCAAAATCAAAAATTTATTTTGGTTGTCTGATCAAAATAGCATTAGAAAAATATTCTTCTTCATGAGTATTACTGTTTTACTTAATTGAAACTAAATATTGCAGTATTATATAATTCATGAATAAAAATATTGAAAATATCTTGGAATGTAGTTATTGAGATAAACATACTCTCTGTGTGGATGCTTATCCCAAAAGTCTTGGATTGTCATTTTAAATTATTCATCGTGATCAAAAATAAGTATAGTAGATTGAATCTGGAAGCTTTTTATATCATGTTCAACAAAATGTCTGTAATACAGATCAATGATTTTATCAAATTTGATAAATTAATTAATTAATTTTAAGTGTGTCTTCAAATTATCAAAAAGAAAAAGAGAAGTTGGATAGTGTTATTGACATAACTGAGTTCTTTGATGTCGTCAAAAATAAATTTTTCATGATTTATTAAAGAAGATGAAAACTGAATGTGATATTCACAAAGTGATAGACATTATAGTTTCACAATAAGAGAACCAGAACAAAAAATATATTTTTCAAGTTGAAAAATATTCAAAATAAAATGACATGAATATTAGAACAGTGTATAGTGGTGAATGTATTTATAAAGGCCTGGGTAAAATCTGATAACAATTTATTTTATCGATATTAAAATAAACACAAGACAATATGAAAACTTAATAGTATTATATTATGTTTCTCCAGCAATGTACGAGAAACCATTAAATGCTCCGTTTGTTTCTACAAGTGCAGCTGTTGAATCGATACATGCTTCCTTTGTGAATTCTGAGTCAAAGTTCTTAACACTGCGGTCTGATCCAATCCTAGGCTTGTATGGTGGCTTAACTTTGAGTGCCAAAACATCATCGAATTTAAGTCCATTGAAGAATGGATGTGTCTTGAGATCTTTCAGTTTTGCACGCTTCTTTGGATCCTTCCTGAGCAACTTCGTGATAAAGTCAACGACATTTGGATCTTCATCAGCTGGAAAACTTGGTTCTTCGTTGCAAATTCGATCGTACATTTTATGCTTCGATTTATGAACGAATGGTGTGTCGCCATAAATTAGCTCATAAGTGAGAATGCCGAGAGCCCACCAATCGATCATGCTTCCGTAATATTCACGTTTGATCATTTCAGGTGGAAGATATTCGTTTGTTCCACAGAATGTCTTTGTAGTCTCCTCTTCTCCATCGTCATCCTGAAGAACTTTGGCTAGGCCGAAATCTGTTAATTTTACGTGTCCTTCTGCTGTAATAAGGATGTTTTCTGGCTTAAGGTCACGATACACGATACCAAGAGAGTGAATATATTCTAAAGCGAGGCCAACTTCAGCAACATAAATTCTCACAGCCTTCTTTTGAAGATTTTCAACGACTTGCATCATGTGGAACAACTCTCCACCAGGAACATATTCCATTCCGATGTATAATTTCGTGTCATTTTGAAACGCGTATTTAATGTTGACAATGAATGGATGATTAACTTTAATTAAGATGTTTCTTTCAGCAATAACAGTGTGGACTTTCTTCTCTTTGATGAGTCGTGCCTTGTGGATAGTTTTCATCGCACAGATTTCTTTCGAATATTTATTCTCAACTAACATGACTTTACCGTAAAATCCTCTTCCAATGACCGATATGATATTGAAATCGTCCATGGAGATGTCTTTTGACCTGTATGTCGCCGTACGAAGGGCCTGGACCCATTGATGCATTAATTCTACTGATTCTACTTGGAGAAAAACAACTTTATCTTCTTTTTTGATTGTTATTTTGTGTGTTTTGTCTGTTTCTTCTTCTGTTACTTCTGTTTCCGGTGTCATTGTCGTCATAAATTCAATATCACTCGACTTTCCTTTGTGAATCAAGAGATTAGTGCCTTTGAGTTCGACAAAACTAGAACGCCACATGCTTAAATGCCCAATCTTGCGCTTGAGGTTTCCGCTGATCAAGCATTCAGAATTGGTTGTCATAAAAATATTTTTAAATTTATCTCTTTACAAAAACCGTTTTATTTACGTCCATACTCCATGAATCCAATCTCTGCTTTCAATTTTATGAATGATTTATCGATTTTTTTTTGTTTTTATCAATTATTAATTTTTTCTGTTCTTCGATCTTTGACTTTGGATGATTTCCTTGAAACTATATATAGAAATCTTCGAAATTTATCTAAATCATAATGGATAAACTTACATCTTGACAATCAAATATAGAAAGTTATTTTTGATGTTTCCACTTGTTTTCTTTTATACTTTTGTTTGGATTTCACTTTTTCTCATATAATCAAATGTTTATAACGAATATATTTTCATCAAATCAAATTTTAACATTTAAACCAAATCTTATTTAAAAAGTTATTGCCATTAAATGGCCTAATTGAAATATCAAGATAATGGCTTATTATGATTGATATTTTGTTAAAAAATAATTTGTTTATAAGCAAGTTAATAAAAAATATAATAAATATTTATACCAGTCATTAAAGGAAAAAAAATCACATTAGTCGTTTGTGAAGAGAGACTCATATGGTGTTCTAAGATCTTCTATAGCGCGCGCCGTCACCTCGTCTGGGACAATTGTATTAGCAGGGATAGCTGGAGGCATTCTAAGTATATTATGTGCATGTATATCTCCAATCTGATCAAAGAATTGCGAGTCTTTAATTTCTTCAATGTCTAATTTCATCGTAGAATTCCTTGCTGCAGTTGGATTTGCAAGTCTGTTCAGGCGATCAACGAGTTTCTGATTGTTTTGGCAGTTCTGTCTTCCAGCATCGTAAATCTTTTGTGCATTGCTCTCATTACCAAGGAGCTCGAATATCAAACCGAGGTTGAGCCATGCCTCAGCAATTTCAGCCTTCTGATACAAAGCTCTCTGGAAGGCGATCAAAGCGTCCTGTTTCTGGTCATTCTTGAAATAAAGGACACCAAGACTGCACCAGAAAACAGATGACTCACACCAGTCGCTAATGCAGTCGCGGTATTTCTTGTAAGCGGGCTGCATCTGATTTCTCTTTAATGCGAGACGTGCGAGAACGAATTTAATGAGTGGGTCATCGTTGAGTTCCGGATGTGCGTCGATGATTCTCTGTGCTTCGCTTAATTGGTTGTCATCGTCAGAAAATGTTAAAGTCCATGTTAATTGTTGAAGAATTTTGTGTGATTTAGGATATTTGTCGAGTAAGTTCTTAAATTCGCGAATCGCGACGTCTTGTTGGCCAGCTACGAGCTGCGTGAAAGCAATTTGAAAAACAATATCGTCTTCCGTTAAACCGTTTGGTGGGAACTTAAGTGTGAAATTTAATTCTTGAATAGCTGGAGTGAACTGACGAAGCGATCTATAAAGCAATCCCAATCTGAGATGATAATCTGAATATAGTGGAAAATCGGGTTTTACATTTCCTACATTCTTGAAAAATTCAAGTGCTTTGTCGTAATACTGAAAGTGTTGGTAAACGCATGCAATTGAGTACCAGAAGTACTGATCTTGAATTTGTGGATTGATGCGAATAACGTGAGCAAACGCGCTGTAAGCATTTGTGAAGTCATTAAGAGCCAGGTAAGCTTTTCCAACCTGGATCCAGAGCTGAAAGTTGTTTGGATTTGATTGAAGATCTTGTAAGCCGCGGGAAATGATGTCGCACAGTTTCTGTGAGCCCTCTTTCACGCGCGGAGCAGTATCGATTATTTTCTGGTTTTGTGGATTGTAGGATAATGTTCTGTGAATTGCTAAATTTGTAATGCTCTTAGCTCCCATTTCTTTTGCAGTGGACGCAATAGAGGACCAAACAAATTCGAGATATTTGTTGGCCTGTTCGATCGCTTGAGTGATATCCTTCGTAGCAGTTCCCATGTCTGCCATAGGATTTTAATCGGTCACTTTTTTCTAATTTTTTTCGAGAAAAATTGAAAATCAAAAATGGTTGATTTTTGTGTTCACATATCTGTAAAACCGCTAAATTCATCAAAATTTGATACTGTAAGGATCGTTCATTGAGCAAATATTTTCGGTTTTTTCGATATGAAGGTAAAAATAACTTTATGGTATATAAATAAAGAAAATGTTCGCTTAGTTTTTTGATTTTTGTTAAACCAATTTATAGTCAATTTTTCATTTTTTTGACTGAGTTGTTGTAAATTTGCCATTTTCTATATCATTTTATTGGAAACTTTAAAACTAAAAACATTAAAAGATCTTTAAAATAGCTATCTATCATATAAAACACGTTTATTCGCAACAATAAACTAATAACTGAAATGTGGGATATATATATTATGGTGAGTTATATCCGAACACTATGAACACAATAATCCCTTAACTTACATCTTCCTAATGACTACTTAGGAATCTAAACACCTACAGATTATATGAAAATTTTGTATAATATTCTCAAATTTCTTAATTAATGGGCCATTAGTATTACACATGCATTCACAAATTGTAAGATTTCACAGATAGCTCTATTATTAACTCTAGTTTCAATTCAATAAGCCACAATAATATATCGCAAACTCACATATAATAAATTTGATATTCGTAATCCTTAAACTCGAAAAAACGAAACTTTTCCACCAAAAACATGCAAATATCATATTATCTAAAATATTTGTCTGTAATTGTGAAAAAATTGGCACCTTGTTGAAGACTCAAAGTTCCGAATGACTAAACTGTTCAATTAATAACAAATAAAACTATTTAAGCCTCTGGGATGGGGATCTCGCCGGAAGCGATCTTCTTCTGGACTTCCTTTGGATCCATTCCGTCAACACGAGCACCCATCGCCTGCGCAGTACCCAATACTTCCTTCACTGTTCCAGCGAGCTTGCGAGCGCATGACTTCTCACGCATTGTGCGTGCGATGTCGATGATTGTGTCAAGGGAGAGAGAGCCGCTATGCTTGACAGCCTTGACTTTTTTGCGGTCGCGATGTGGCTCGTTGAGAGCAGAGATAAGTAGGGTGGAGGTAGAGTTCTCGACTTCGACCTTGAACTCACGGTTCTGAACCGTGATCTTAACTGTTGCACGAAATCCCTTAAACTTCTCAGTGGCCTTAGCAACTTCTTGAGCAACCTTTGGAGCTGGGACACCGAGTGGACCGAGCTTTGGAGCAAGCTTGGATGTGACACCGGTTTCACCACCCCAAACACGGCATTTGATGATAACAGCCTGATCAGCCATAAATTAAATATGGTCAGCCATGCCTCTCAATTTTTGTGAGATCATATCCCCCTCATATCATTAACACCCCCTATCTCACCCCTATATAATATTTTCACACCCTATTAAAATCTGAAAATCGCCAAAATGACCAATATCCACCAAGTTATTAGCTCCAAACTTTATCAGTATCATATACATATTTATTAAGATATATATATGAAGTATATATGAACTATGTCTTACCAATCCTGAAATACGCGTTTTTGCATCATCACATTCAATTTAAATTCCCCATTTTAAGTTTTTATGATCCTGGAAATTTTATTTCAGTTAAATAAATTATATGTCTAGTATAAAGAATATACCCTAAATTCATCTCAAATTGAATGTTGTTTACCCCCTGTTTAATTTTCTGATAAAAATTTTTATTCGAAAATATCAAAATATATAGGTAGCCTAACACAAAGCACAGAATTTTGGAGATAGAACCTGTTTAATTTTCAAAGGGTTGGAGAGATCCCCAACATTTATTAGAACCGTACCCTAATTTTTTTTTGGAAAAATTTCAAAAAAATGCTTCTCGGTACATCTAACTCGATTCCCACCGTGAAGCTCGTTATTCTAGGCAATTCTGGAGTCGGCAAGTCCTCGCTCATCAACCATTGGATAAACGGGTCCAATTTGCAGTCTCCTAAGCCTACAATCGGAACAGTTAACCACATGCAGAGGCTTACTTACGACGATCAGGACGTGGATCTCTGCATCTGGGACACAGCAGGCCAGGAACAGTTCAGTTCATTGGCACCGCTTTACGTGAGGTCGACATCAGTCGCAATTATTGTTGCAGACATAACAGACAAAGTTTCATTCGACGAAATAGAAAGATGGCACGAGATAGTTAAAAATGAAAACAAAAATATTCCTCCTATGGTTCTCGCCGTGAACAAAACTGATCTCACCGAGAGAGTATTCTCTGAAACCGATATAAATAGGCGCTTCTCAACCGAGTTTGCCAAAATCTTCTTTGTTTCAGCATTTACTGGCAATAATGTTGATAAATTATTCACTGAAGCGGGCAATCTCGGCACCATATTCGTCAATGCTACAAAGACCAAACTCAATCATATCGTCGTAGGAAACCACAATTCTTCGAACAATAATTCCGGATGCTGTTAATTATTTCTTCTTTCTTAATAGAAATCTCATAAAAATGTATTTACCCTCTCTATCACTCAAATGGTCTCAATTTTTACCTCTCCGAGTCTTTTCAAAAAGATTTCCAATATCATATTTTGTGATCTCAATGATTTACATAATCATTACCTTCCCATATTAATTCTATGCGTTGCTTACCATAAATTCTGAGTTAAAATGGGAAATGAAGGAAAATAGGAATTCAATAATATTATTCTAAAATTAAATCTTCACATTCAAGAATTAACATATACTAAATCAGATCTGAAGGATTTGAAATAATTTTATATATCTTTTTTAAAATATTTTGATATGGAAAATATTATCAAATAAAAACTTGTGCTTGCATTATGACATTGAAACAGATTGATTTTTATATCAATGTGAATATATAATTTTGGATGAAATCTTTTGTGGCGTCCAATTTCTTCAAACTCACCGAATATAAGGAATTGAAGTCTAAAATTCAGATTATAAAACACACAGCAAGTGTGCATGGTAATTATTAAAAGAAATAAGAAAATTAAAATAGTTTCAACAAAACATGACAAAAAACGATTTTGTAAATGCTGAATCCCCCAACAATAATAATTGGGGACAACATAGAGCTCCCACACCGCGACGGTATAACGCGCGGACGCTGCGACCTCAGGTTCAGTGATCCGAAGTGGGCGTATAAGCCAAAACCAGAGAAAAAATGGAAGAAGCAAACGTTCAAAGTCAAAAAACAGTCTACACCAGTCGGAAAGCTCACAAAGGACTCGTGGGACTTCATCGTACAGGAAGGAGAGCAATTGGAAGACAGCGGAATGCAAACTAAAATTTTAACGACTCTTCCTGTTTGTCCACTCGATGTTGACCAAGTGAAGGTCGCAATGAAGCACAAGATCACAGTGAAAACATTGTCGAGATCGATATCGAGAAATACAACAAGATGTCCTCCATTAGAGACAGCGACACTTCCTACTGAGAGATCGAAGACCGCTCTTTCTCGTTCACTGCCTCCACAGCGCACAAACACTCTTGAACTTTCTGGTGTTTCAATTAAAGATGAAATTAAGCAGCTCGAGGGCCAGAAGAGACCAAGGCCACGTCTTGGAGCAACTCTTCATATTATTAGAAATTAAGTCATTGTTTGGTTATTTGTTATTTAAAAAAGCGTCTAAAACTTCATATGTATAAAACATAATCTTTAGAAACCATAGAGTAATTGTTCCGTAATAGATTTGAAGATCAATGACAATGATATAATTTAACATCAAATTTTTATTAAACAGTAGCAAGTTTGCGAATTTCTTCAGTCAATTGCGTGAAGTCGGCCATAATTCTATTGACTTCTTCATTGTTAGGCGATAATTTGGCAACTTCTTGTTGAAGTGGCTGAATATTGCCATTCCACTCTTTATAAATATAAGCAACTTCATCGCAAGTTTGTGGATAAAGCAGTTTTGCGCGTTGAAGTCTTTCTGAGATCATCTTTAATTTTTCACATTTAACAATCAAGAAATTGAGTTTAGAACCAAGCTCATTTACAGACTTCTCAGAGATTTTGAATGATTCAAGATTCCTTGTGTGTGTTACGATTTCATCTGCTTTTCGCAATAAATCTGTTTTGAATTTCGTGAATATTTCCATAATTTCTGTATATCTGGTATCATTGACACACTTTTCTTTCTCAACATGATCAACTTCTTGACGTAATTGTTGAATTTCATCTGATAATTTTTCAATTGTCTGTTGTGCGTTAGATATTTGTGTATTTGCATCGGAAATTCCATCTAATATACGAGAAACAATAAGAAGAGTTGGGATTTTTCCATCTAGAGGTGCATAATAGGGATTTGTGATTATTTCTGAGATAACTGTGAATGGAATGATTTCAAATTCATCATCAGCGACAAATTCTTTGATTCTATCGAGATTATTGACTGCGCATTTCAACTTAAAAATGTATTTTGCCTCAGGACTTTCAAATTTAGCATTTTCATTCGATAAAACTGTAAGTAAAATATTTGGTGATAATTCATATAAAAAGTCGTTTGTTTGTATCTCAGATATATGTTCGTATAAGTAATGTAAAAGATTTTGTGGAAGATCTTTGCTTTGTTGTTCGAGTCTTGGAATGATATTGGAATTATTGATTTCCTCACCAAGAGAAGAAACTAATACTTCCTTGAGAGGATCAATATTCAATGATTCAGCAATTTCATTCAGATAAAAGTCGTTTGAAGGCGTTATATCGATTTGCTGACCGTGTAAAAATGATATCACGTATGGAAATACCAATTTGGGATCCGAAATTTCGAGATTTATCGATGATTTGTTGTCAGATCCAACTAATTCTTGAATTTTAACCGAAAACGTGCACATTACTTGCGAATTCGCGCAGTAAACGTTATCTCCGACGTGAATTTCGAGATCACGAGGCAAACTGTTGAAATATGCTGCTAATTCTTCGCAATTGAACATTTTTAAATAATGACACTTTTTACAAAAATATGTTTGCTTTCTGTAGGACCACAGAATAGAGATATATCATTACAAATTGCAGAGATATATAGGACTGGACAAGCTTAATAAAATAAGTCGATTGGAGATGGAAAATAACTTAAATATCGGTTTCCAGTAAATTCTTTGATCGAGATATTCAATCCTACTTAAACAATCTATAGAATTCCGCAATACTTATACATCGACATTGCAAAAAATGTGATAATAAGTGTATCTTATTATATAAAGTTTAAATATTCTTTAGATCACTGACACAGACCTTGAGTCAAAGGACAATAGAATGAGGTTATTAAACATTTTCGAGAAAGAGTTCAATTACTAGATCCAATTTCAATATGAATCATTAAATTGATAACTCGGGAAGAATAGTTATGCAACATTCATAACTACACATATATGTATTGATACCAATTTAGTATTATATCAAATCCTCGACTAATTATTCGACTGAATAAAAATTAATCATTATTAACCTATTATCATTAAAGAAAATGGTATAAATATGCCATTCTTATTCATATTTTTGATGGTATCCATTGATTGCATAATATCATTCTACAGATAATCAAAATTGGCAAAAAATAAATCAGAATTAAGCCATTGAGAAGTACAAATGTCGACCAATACATAGTGGCATATAATTCTACGCTGGAGAAGTGTGAAAATTTGAACAGAATCGGTGATCTTGAATTTAATTCTTGAATTAGTCTTGTTTTTATCGAAAAATCAAACGACATTAGTCTTATTTCTATGTGAAAATCATATTATGAATAGTTATTTGTGTTTTTGTTAAAATTTGTTAATTTATGCAAAAAATGCCCATAATAAAATGTCAATTATCGAATATCCCCGTGGACTCATATATCTATCTCTTGCCCAACAGTCGCAGCACGAATCGTTTTTGATATAGAAAATAATTATTAAAACAAATTCAATGCTTAAAATTGAACTGTAATCCCATTACCAAGTCATACGACAGTAAAGAATTCATATGGCCTGGCTAATTAATGCACAAATTTACTTCCATGGGAAGGGGAGTAATGTGCATGAAGGAAGAATAATGCGTTGGACAATTGGAGAAGATACAGAAACCTCTTCTGATGAAGAAGTCGATGCTTCAATATTCTTTTTGCCCTTCTTAGAGTTCATTCTTCGAATAAGTCGGCAACATCTGTTGCGGATTGATACTGAGTTTCTACCCTCGAAGTGGGTAGCGATAATTGTCCATTTGGAACCGAGCTCTGTGTGCAACTTCAACAGTCTCTGATCTTCAGATTCTGTCCAAGGTGCCTGCTCGCCGTTTCTCGAGAGATAGTGGTTCCATCTGTCTCTGCATTGCCTAGCAGTCCTATATTTCAGCAATTTTGATATTAACGACCATTTATTTGTTCCATGCGCGAGGACCAACTTCCTCAAAGACTCGTCTTCTTCAGGCGAAAACTTGAATTTGTGGCCCCTGGGGGCATCAGACTTGTCCCTCGGGATCACATAGTCATTTTGGTCAGCCGAGTTTAGGGCTGATACCTTGTAGTTCAATGCTGCCATCCGATTTGATAGGAACGATATCTATTAAAACTTTTAAAAATCTGTATAAACTGAAATTGTATAGTGAAAGCTCAGTTTGGCATGTAGATCAAGATTTTCATGTTTTTCCGTGTTGTATAAAAATAAGAAAATTGTAAATTTAAAATACCACGATAATTTTTCTCGCTATAAGACACAGAGCAACTATATATTAAAAATTTTACAGTAAATTTTTATTATGTTTGTTTGCATATAGATAAGGAAGCTAAATTTATATTTGAAGTAAATCTAAAATTGTGAAGGCTAAGAAATTTTTGAATATTGTTGTCCATTTTTGTTAGAAACGTGCTAATCAAATTATGGATGAAAGCTCAGAACGGAGCACAATTTAAAAGATCGGTCGAAAAAAACTTTTTCTGATCTCAAATTTTCTATAGAAGTGAAGAAAAGTTAATTTTTTTCTATGATAAAAAAGCGTTTATAATTTTTTTAATTGGTTTTGGAAAACGCTCTCTACGTAGCAACAAGGTAACATATCATTGAAATAAAATGAATTTATCGATAGAATCGACAATCGCTATAAATGTGATTACAAACGTTTTGACTCACGTAAATCGCTCCTGTAAGGCCCACCGATACATATTTTCGATGAAATTTTGCTTAATTCTTTATTTTCCAACAGATTTGATCACTTTCACAGATATTTTCAATTTTTTCTTGTTATTTCAACAAAAATATATTACTTGGCGATACTTTTTTTACAGTTATTGTAGTTGTCATTTTTTTCATTTTTATGTTTTTCCACAGTTTATCACAGTTTTGTGTTCTTGCTGAAGGTGTTCAATGAAACAGGGAAAGTATGTCGATATCAAAGGTTATCTCTGCGTGTCTACGATTTGTTTTTTGACATTAACTTTTTATTTAAGGGTCCGTTATGCCCAAATATAGGCTCTCAAAATATTCTATGAGATTGTCTAAAAAACGTATTTCCCACAATTTGATTCTTTTCAAGATAGAGAGATCTAGATTTACA